>CAUYON010038360.1:0-17295 GCA_963573935.1 Arctocebus calabarensis
AACCAAAAAATGGCCGGACATTGCGGCGGGTGCCTGTAGTCCCAGCTACTTGGGAGGCCAAGGCAGGAGACTCGCTGGAGGCCAAGGCAGGAGACTCGCTTGAGCCCAGGAATTGGAGGTTGCTGTGAGCTGTGATGCCACAGTACTCTATCCAGGGTGACAGCTTGAGGCTCTGTCTCAAAAAAAAAAAAAAAAAAAAAAAAAAAAAAAGGAATACTATTCATCTTCAGTGAACCATACAATCCTAAATTCCCCAAATGTACAGAATTTTCTGTGGATTTTTTTTTGTATACATGATATTCGCAATGCCTGCCACCCATTCACTGTTACTTTATAAAAATCCTACATATTCTTCATATCCATTGTTTGTTTCTTGAGACAGTCTCTCTTTGTCGCCGTTGGTAGAGTGCCCTGGCATCATAGCTCACAGCTACCTCAAACTCTTGGGCTCAAGCAATCTTCTTGCCTCCGCCTCCTGAGTAGCTGGGACTATAGGCGCCCACCACAACACTCTGCTATTTTGAGAGACAGGGGCTCAGGCTCGCTCAGGCTGGTCTCGAACCCGTGAGCTCAGGCAATCTACCTCCTCGGCCTCCCAGAGTGCTAAGATTATAGGCATGAGCCACTGCACCCAACCTCTCAAAATCCATTTCAAAAGCCCCTTGCTCCATAAAGTTTTCCTGGTCCCAGTGGAACGCTGTCTCTCCTCTCTGTGATACGCCCTGGGCTTTGGGCTTACCCTGTGGCAAGGCTTTACTTTCCTCCTTACCACACGCCCTGTGTACTTTCACCCTGGTAGACTTACACTCCTTCCAGGGAGGGATGATGTCATAGCTGTACCCAACTTGACTGCTGGAGCTACCCTTGTTCACGGCAGGTTGCCAGTAATTGTTCGCTGAACTAAGGTGACATCATCCTCTATTCCAAGAAGCCTACACTGAAATCATGTAAGGTAGATTTCAATTGAATCAAAAAATGACTCTGGAAGTTCTGCCCATACATTCCTGACAATTCTAGGGGGAGAGATGGTTTCCTGATACTGCCTAGATAACAAATTCTGGACCATTTTCAAGTGATTCAATTAAAGGAAGATTTTTCTGAGTATCTATATGTAATGACATATGCAAATACAAATTTGGACGTTCTAACTTTAATTGAAATGTAATTTATTATACATTCAGAAACAAGCATGTTTAATAAGTATAAAAACGCAATGAATTTTTACAAACTGAACACATTATATAACCAGTGGCCAGTTAGAGAAACAGAAAAATGGACCTCGTGTCCATTTCAATCACAACTACATCACCCCCACCTCCAGGGCTAAGGACCGTCCTGACATCCAACATACACACTTTTCTGGCCATTTTCTGCTCAGCATGGTTTGTAGCTTCCATAAGAACTTATTTTTGCCCTCCAAAAGCTCACAAACAGTATCAGATTAAGTTACCGAAACACCGCCAGGCACTCCCTACCCAGAAGTCCACGTGTGGTGGTAAGAAAGGTTTTACACTTTACCTTACTGAACTGAGCGTTAAATCCATACCTGCTCTTCTGGCTTTGATTCTCCACCAGCTGCCCAACTGTAGTCTGGACCCAGCAAGCCTCGTTCTCCCTCCCACAGCCGGCCGGGACAGGACAGCCTCGAACGCACAGGAATGCTTACCCGCAGATGCACGATTGACTTCTGGCTTACTTTAAAGTTGTAACAATGCTTGGCATGTCCCCAAGAGTCCAGGTTGGGGAAAGTGACCGCATTTAAAGCCCACATCAATCAATCAGTTAAAAACATTTGATGAGGGTATAAAGCTGGAATGACTGCTTGGCTGCCCATCTCGTCCTTTTACAGCCCTAGCATGGCACGGAAAATTGAGCCATACCACGTCACACACCCCTAAGTTCCCTGAACACAAACTACAATTACATGTGTGGGGGAGGGAGTCCTCTGTTCTTCATTTAATCTGAACTTGGCTCTGAAGTACACCACACAGTGTGATTGGTTTCAGGGTTAGGACGTGGGGAGGAGGAAGGTTCACGGATCACCCGGTGTCAACAGCATAGTGAATACCTCGTATGGGAGTCAGGAGACTGCGCTCGTTTTGGCCCTGGTATTTTCTGGCTATGTGTTCTTGAGTATATGGAGTCACATCTGGGGGCTTCCATTTAATCCATGGCACAAGGAGACAGAACAAGACAATTCACAATCAATACTGCAAATTCCAACAAATTCAATCCAAGCTATTGTTACTATGAGACAGTACTGAGCAACAGTCACGACCGAGGGCTGAGACAGGACTGCTTTGGCTCCATCTTGGCACCATTCTTATAAGTTGTGTGACCTTGGGAAAATGACTTAACCTCTCTGGGCCTTAGTTTCCTTTCCTGAAAATGGAGATAATGAGTCTTCAAAGAGTCATATTGTGAAGAATAAATGAGATAATGCATGCAAAGTGCCTAAGACCTCCTGGCACACAGAATGGTTTCAACAAATGTTTGTTAGTGTTACCATCCAATTTTGTTTTAAAATGTACCTAAATTCAATTTCTTTTTAGACAAAGCCTCAAGCTGTCACCCAGGATAGAGTGCCGTGGCATCACAGCTCACAGCAACCTCCAATTCCTGGGTTCAAGCGATTCTCCTGCCTCCACCTCCCAAGTAGCTGGGACTACAGGGGCCTGCCACAACACCTAGCCATTTTTTGGTTGCAGCCATCATTGTTGTTTGGTGGGCCCGGGCTGTATTCGAACCTGCCAGCTCAGGTGTACGTGGCTGGCGCCTTAGCCCATTGAGCCACAGGCGCCGAGCCAATTCCATTTCTTTTTAAAAGTATGTAAAAACTGAAAGGAAAACAAGCCCTGAAGTGTTAACCTTTGCACCCTGGGATGGATTGTCCAGAGTCCTTCTTTTGTATTTTCCCATTAAAAAAAAATGAAATGTATTACTGTTTTGGCAGAAGAGATCTTGATTTTAAAAATAACCACTAGCCTCTTTCAGTTCTCCTGGAATTACGTGGCTGTTATTACCTTCGTTGAAGGGCAGACCACCAGCATTCTAGTAAATGCCACTCCTAATTGTGTTTTCCTTCCGGCAGCAGAGACATTTCCATTGTCTCTTCAGTGTTCTGGAACAAAGGTGGAGGAAAGCCTAAGTCCTGGACAGACGTCAAATTCTGACCCTGAGTCATCTCTGTAATGAACCAGCCCTCCAGCACAGCTCCCAAGATGGCAAACGCGTCCTTGCTGCGCTGTGTGGGACACACTGTTCAGCTTTCAGAAGGGGCTGACTCCCGGCACACTCCACTTGTGCCCCTGAAAGCTCCAGAGGGAAGGAGAGTGGAAGGGACACCACCCACGTCCCCAGGAAAGGAACTGAGGAGGCTCCCGTGGGCCCGTGAAAGATGTGCACTGAGACAGGAGTCCTTTGAGGCGCTGGGGGCAGGAACATGGAGTGGCCAAAATGTGTGACAGATGACAACGGCCTGCTTAGTTCCAAGAACAGATACAATGCCTTTTGCTTAAAGAAAGGCTGTCTGAGCTCAGACCGAAGAGAAGGGGTATTACTTCCAAGACAATAGGTACTTCAGAGGACAAGTGAGTGTAGATTTACACACGGGCCCACAGGGTCTGCTCAGCGCTGGAAGGACCCATGTCAGTATCAATGACATTTTTCACTATTCATCATTTTAGCTGAATTCTACTTCAGGTCCAGAGTCAAGGCTGTTCTTATGGTATGTGTCAGAATGTACTAGGCTTTGCCATGTGTCGATGTCAAAATCTCAGTGGCTTTAAAAAAAAAAGGCTCATATTGCTTGTTCACGCTAAAAATTGCAGCAAGTCAGCTGAGGGACCAGCTTCTACCACCTGGAATGTGGCCAGGAATGGTCCTCTGGCTCCGAGACCTGCCTTGGAGGAGCCACACATGGGGCTCCCTCCACTCATCAAACTGGCCCTACCTAACTCCAGGGGACAGGGAAGGAGAGTCCTGCTGCAAGCCCAGTGATGTGTCAAGTACCTTATTTAATTGCAAAAAACTCCCTAAGGTAGGTTCTACTATTATTATCTTACAGATGAGCAAACTGGGCACAGAGAAGTTAAATAAACTGCCTGCGGGCACAGCTAGTAAATGGCAGAGCCAGAACAGACGTGTGTGGATGGTCTCCAGAGCCCACCTCCTTTAACAATGACTGAGTGCTTTCATTATGAGTCAGGCCCTGTGCTGAAGTTTGCAATGCATTCATACATCCTCTCACCAACCCAAGACCTATAAAGAATGTGTGTATTCCTTGAAACCAGTGGATAATAAAGGGCGTAATTGGGGCTCAACTCGGGTTTATGCAACAAGTAAGACCTTGCAAGACCCATACAAGCTCAGCCACTAACTACGTGAGAACTCATGCTGGCATTTTCCTGACATGGTCATCCAGATTTGTGGGTGTGATTTAGACTGCTCGGTCAGAAAATCCTCCCTTGGGCTGAACTTGAAATTAGTGTCTCTGTAAATTCCTATCAACAGCCCTGGTGTGGTTTCTTGGAGACACACCAGTCAGGTTTGATCAAGTCCATAAAATCTCTTCTTCTTGATCCATACTTTAAAATATAAACCATGATTTAGGCCAAATAATATTGATAAGGGTAAAATAATTTACTGGAACAATAAGCTATTACTGGAACAAGGCCCAAGCATTTACAATCACTAAGAGAGAAATGAGATGGAAGTCAAAGGTAAAAACAAGAAAAGGAAGACACAGGACTGATGGAGAAACGAGCCATGTTTCTAAGGACCTGACAAGGGTGCCTTCCCTTGCCTATGCCGGGTGGCACAACAGAGAGGGGGCACTGCTCAGCAGGGCTCTAAAGGAGTCCCCTTTGTATGTTCCACCACTAATACATAGGACACTGCTGACCTTCTTGATAATGAGCTTATGAAATGTCCGTGCACTCACTGGCTGTGGAACCCAGAGACGCTAACCAGAACACCAGACCCTAGCCTCAAACACTGGGTTTTCACGGTAATGGAGCTAATCGGTACCAGAAAATAACTCTGGCCTGTGTACCGACCTCTTTAACATCTGTATTAATACGTTCATGTGGACGTCTACAAATAATGTTCTCTGGAAGAAGAAAGACACTTTTCCTCACCTTATTCTGGAAAGGAAAAAATCTTAAGCATCTCCGCGTGGTATCCTGAAGGACATGTTCTGAGTAAAGTGTTGTGGGGAAGTGTTTGTTTCTAATTTGTTTAGACAAGAAACATTTCCTTTCATAGCTCGAGTCTGACGATAGAACACGCTGAACTTGAAGTGAGTGCACTGTGTTCTGCACTGGAGCTGAGTCAACAGCCTCACCACAAAGGTCTGATGCCCCCAATGCCCCCTTCTTCCTCTCTAAGCATCACCAAAAAGCCAATTCTGTCACGTCAAAAGTTCTACTTCCTGAGTGCAGGTAAAATAAAATCTTGTGACTCTACAATTAAGAACTGTGTGAAATAGAGGCCAGGATGTTCATACCTCTGATAGCCAATCCTTTCTACAGACGCTGCAAATTAATAGTGTGAAGGAGATTAGGCAGTGCTTAAGATTCTCCAAAGCAAATCTTCAAGCATCCTCAAGCACTTACAAACACTTGATACTGTAATTAGAAACAATTATCTTCTCATTAAGCCTCTACTAGGCAACGGTGGTAATCTACTTTGAGATCTAGTTCTTCAAAATAGCTTATAACTCACTTTCAATTAATACAAACTAATCTCTTTCAAAATTAGTCTGACCTGGTAAAGATGTACCACATACTCAGTCTACATGAGAATTAAATTAAAGGAGGAGGGGAAGCCAGATATAGAAAGATTGTCTCTGAAAAGCGAGAAAGGGAAGGCTATGGTGATGACAACTGATCAATCTTATTATGCTGAACACCAAGTGAGGTGGGATAGGAAAGCCTCCGAAACCCCTTTCCCTTGCTTGAAAGAAGGAAATAAAGTAGCTAAAGTAAAAATTAAGGAACAAGAGTGGCCACCAGTGTGGCGCTGCAATTATTGCCTGACCCATTGTTCAGAGTAAAATTGTTCCCCTACCCAGTCTTATGATCTGTTACTGCCGTAACCACAAGTGCTGTAATGCTGGTTTTTTTGCTTCTGTAACAATGCTGAAAGGCAGTTGTTTGCTTGCTGGCTGGACTGCACGTAGCCCCTGATAGTACAGATAATTTACCCCCTACATTCCCTTCCCTTTTCAAGGCCAGTACTGTTCCCTCTGTGTCCACGTAAAGGGGCAGTTAGTTGGCCAACCTAACAAAGACTCCTAAATTGACATCAATTAATTGGTGTCCTTGGTGGTCTTTTAATCTTGCACTCTGTAACACAAGGCCAGGTCAAAGTCAGGCACAGTGCCTGGGTGGGGGGGGCACTGTCTGGAATGTGAGGTGACAGCCAGAGGGCTGTTTCTAAAAAGAGGAAGGAGCCCCAGGGATCCCATGTACCTCAAAACAAGCAAGGAGAGCCAGGAGATACTACGGCACAGCTTAGTGTCTGCCCTCCCTCTCCAGGCCTGGAAGGGACGGTTCACAGTTCCTTTTCGTGGGGACAAGGGGACAGTGAGTTCTAAACACAGAACAAATGTCCCCTGAGGCTTTTAGCTCCTAACCCAGAAGAGAAGAAAAACAACAGGTGAGCGAACGCCCTTGGGCACTAAACGTAAGCCTTTCAGGGCAGAGGGGTATTTCTGGAAACTTTTCCACACAGGCTTGTCCATTCCCATAGGTTTCTGGCAGTGTCTGTCAGTAAAAGCTCCCTAGGAAAGAGGAAAGGCCAAGGAGGAAGGGAGGTGGGATACCAGCTCATGCTGAGAACGACCCCCAGGAAAACCCCCGAGTCTCCACGGCCCTCAGCCAGCGAACAGAGGGTCTCCCTGCCACCCCACCTGATGGGCCAGTCTTCTCGGATTCCTGTAACAGTTACTCACTTCCTCCTTTCCCCCCAAACACGCAGGACGGGAGCTGCTGGGAGGAGGCAATGCTTAATCTAAGTTTCTGGGTGAGGGTCACAAAAGCAGCCTCTGTCCTGCGGAGCTTCCAGCGCCCCCAGTCTGAGTGAGCTCTCTGAGGGGTGTCAGTGCCCCTCTGACCCAGGACCCCGACTACTGATGTCACAGACCACGCGTAGACGCTGACCTGCCCCAGCAGTTAAGACTTTCAGAGCTGGAAGGCTCCCGAGGGACCTCGCCTGGCCCCATGCTCATTTTGAAAAGCAAACTTTTTATTCTCATCCATGCGCTATTCACTATAGATGCCTTTGTTCACTACACAAAGGGGAAAGTACTGTGTCTCCTAAAGCACAGCTTTCTGAATAAATAGGTGAAGATATCAGGGGTGCACCTATCAGATAACAATCATGGTTCCCTTTTTGCCTTGGATGCAAGGAAATCCTGAATAGCACTTAGAGTAACTGTCAGATCTGGTGATCGGCCTATTTGTTTTCTCATCTGTTTTTGACTTGTGGGTGTTAGTGCTGCTCTAAATGTTCCGTGGCCTGATCATAATCTGACCTGTAGTGGAAGGAGGTAGGTGTACTTTAATTTATGGACGCTGGATATATCACCCTGCTGGGGGACGAACACCACACGCGCGCTCCCATAGGGACTATGGGAAGCACGGTTGGACACGCCCAGCTCATAAACCAGCACAGCTACTCCCTGTGCCCCCATTCCCAAGGCACTCAAAGGTATGCCAGGGTCACAACCAGGCTCATGTACTTGGAAAAGTTGCTATATAAGACTGAGCCAGCATTTGGTACTGGGCCCCAAAACACCTTCCCAAGTAATTTTAACCCTCATAATTAAATTACTCTGTGCAGGCCAGGCTTTAATTTAGTCTTGGTACTATAGCACACCCTATGTCCTAGATGGTTGGTAGTATAGAATTCTGTGATACACAGATCAGAACACTACCATCAGACATGAGAAACAACATAAGCTGTTTTGAGGGAGTAGAAGAAAAAATAACCTATATATATTTGTCTTTTGCAACATTAAAGCAATTTTCTTTTTTGAAGCTACTTTTGAGTAGTTATATATTTCTAGTATCAGCCAGTAATACTATCACTAAGTGGCAATTATAATTAAAAAGTTACCTTTAGTTTTATGAGAACAATATATAGCATTTCATTTAAAGAAAAAAAATTGACCAT
This sequence comes from Arctocebus calabarensis, assembly GCA_963573935.1. Classification (NCBI taxonomy): domain Eukaryota; kingdom Metazoa; phylum Chordata; class Mammalia; order Primates; family Lorisidae; genus Arctocebus; species Arctocebus calabarensis. The sequence continues at coordinate 8,179 of CAUYON010038360.1, forward strand.
TAAAAGTATATTCAGGCCAGGCAAGGTGGCTCATACCTATAATCCTAGCACTTGAGGAGGCCAAAGCAGGAGGATCATTTGAGCTCAGGAATTTGAGGCCAATCAGAGCAAGAGTGATAGTGAGACCCAATCTCTATAAAAATAGCAGAGCAGCTAGGTATGGTGGCGCACACCTGTAGTCCCAGCTACCGGGGAAGCTAAGGCAGGAGTACTGGATAAGCCCAGGAGTTGAAGGTTGCAGTGAGCCATGATGATGCCACTGTACTCTAACCTGGGTGAGAGAGTGAGACTCTGTTCCCCCTACCCCTCCCAAAAGGAACAGGAGAACTCTGTAAGTTGCCCAGCCAAGGGACTGTATAAACTGGCCACCATACAGAGGTGTTCAACATAAGGCACTAGCCTACTGTACTGCTATGTACACGTGGTGATTGTCCAGTCTCTGAAAATTAGGTCAACTTAAGGAGGTGGTCAGCTGTGGCGGTTAGTACAGTATTTATTCTCATGCGGAAAAACAGCCTTACTCTGAAGTTGTTCTGGGCCTTCAAATGAGGCCATCATCACAAAAACCCTAATTTCCGTGGGCTGAATAAAATTATGTTTTTCAAAGACAAATCAGACCACACCATGTTCCTGCTTAAGAGTTTTCTGAGACACCACCTAGCTCCAGTGAGAATGGCCCACATCACAAGGTCCCAAAGCAAGACGCTGGCATGTGTCCAAAGAGAAGGGAAGATTCTTAGACTGTCCATGGGGCTGCAAAGTCGTGCAGCCTCTGCGGAAGGAAGCATGGAGATTCTTACCATTGACCATGCAATCCCATTACTCGGTATCTCTATGCAAAAGAAAAAAAGACATTTTACCACAGGGACATTTGCAGTCAGATGTTTATGGCAGCTGAGTCCACAAGTGCAAAGATGTGGAAACAACCCAAGTGCCCCTTCCTCCCGTGAATGGATTAACAAACTGGGGTTTATGTATACCATGGGATATTATTCATCCACAGACAGGAGATTTTGCATCTTTTCTAACAACGTGGACCTTGGAGAACATCCTCCTAAGTGCAGGATCACAGGAAATGGAAAGACAACCGCCACATGTACTCAGTACTAAATTGAAACCAGCAGACTAACTACAGGCTCAATGGAGAGAAAAACTTAGTTGGGTTCAAGTAGGGTTGGGAGAAGGGGTCCAGTGGGGTTCCACTCAACAGGTACAACGCACAGTTATATGGCATTCCTGGGTGAAGGGCACAGCTACAGCTCAGACTTTAACCGTATAAATGCAAACTGTATAACCTAATCACAGGTACCCTCACATGAACCTGAAATTTTACCTAAAGTTCCCTTCAAGTAAATACTTAAAGAATTCAAGGCCCTCTTGATCCGGGCCCTATCCTAGCCATATCCCAGTAGCTATGTCCATCATTATGTTCTGAGCACATCTATGTATAACCAACAGAGTAAGGCTAGGGCTTTGCATACGCCCTCTGAATCCTTGCAGCTCCATCAGATAGGTGTTATTGGCTCTGCTATACAGATTTGAAAGTGGGAGCCATCAAATAAATCATGGTTACAGCTGGGATGACAAAGGGCCAGAATTTGGACCAATGACCAGCTTTTCACCTTTATCCTATTCTATTCGTCAGATCAGTCAGCCTCCCCTTAACAATTAGGAATACATTTTCCTATTTCTGGGTAGCTCCCACCCTAGCCTGGCCTCCTTCCCAATTTACCTTTCACAGGCCAACGTAAACACAGCCTCTTCCACAAAGGTTTTCCCACTCCCTCACCTCTTCCCAAAGTCCAGCTAGAATTGACCGTTTCCTTTGAGTTCTCCCCCAGATTTGCATTTACCCCATTTACAGTGTTTACTCCACTAGGTATGACATGTTATTTGTATAACATTTGTTCTCCAATATTTGGAAGCCTCCTTGGAGAGAAGGATGGTCTAATAAGCCACCTGGGTCTGCCCCACACTCCTTCCTCAATAAGACCTCGGTGTTTACTAAGTGAATCAGTGGTTGACTGAGAGCCAAGTGGGGCAGCCAGCTGTCTCTCATGTTTACCTTCGCTCAGCTATCTGTGATGAGATCAAGAAAGACCTGCAACTGAGGTCGGGCTGGACTGTTTTCAAGACAATCCATGCGAGAGGTCGAACATTCAGGAAACGTGTGTTCCATGGCTCTCCGCTGCTCCAAGTAGAATACAGGGCATCACGTACCAAATGAGACACGTTAAGATCCACAGGTGTGACCCGTCTTTCCCAAGGGACATTTCTCCTTCGAGGGTACTATAATAATTGTTTCTGAGAACCCAGGTGCCTGCTGCTTCAAACACACCAAAGTATTCTGACTCAGTCCCTTGTGATGGCAGAAAGCAGCAGTCTTACATTGCACTAAATTAAAAACTTAAAAAATAATTTAATGTAGGCTCAGCAACCGTAGCTCATTGAGTAGGGTGCCGGGCACATATAACAAAGCTGGCAGGTTCGAGCCTGACCCGGGCCAGCTAAACAACAATGACAAGTAAAAGTGGATATAGCCGGGCGATGTGGTGGGCACCTGTAGTCCCAGCTACGTGGGAGGTTGAGACAAGAGAATTGCTTACGCCTGAGAGTTTGAGGTTGCTGTGAGCTGTGATGTCACAGCATTCTACCAAGGGCAACACAGTGACGCCCTGTCTCAAAAACAAATAAAAAATCATTTAATGCACCAGTATGATTATCAGGTATTGTTTCTTGTTCCTAAGAAAATCACAATTTGGTAGAACATAAACCCACACACACAAAAGAGTCCTTTTACTCCCCCAAAATCTAAGGTGGCAATGATTTGTTTAAAGGACAAAGATAGGCCTCAAGGAGAATGGCCTGAGAGGCCAGAATCTTGGAAAGGTAGTTTAAATTTGTTAAAAAAGAAAAGCTGCAGCGTAAGTTAGTAGTTAAAGGCACAGACTTTAAAGACTTACAGATATCAAATAATTTCCTACATGTGTCACATAATTTTATTTTTCCTTTGAAGAATCTGAGATTGGAATTATTTCTCCCATTTTAGAGATGAGAAAAGTGACTTGTTTGAAGTCCTAACACTAGTAAGTGGCAGAGCTGGGGTTTCAACCCAGGTCTACCTGGCTCCAAGAATATCGTACTTTTTCTTGAGCGCTTACTGCATAAGCCAAACCACTTTTTAGACCACATGCCTGTTTCCTATAACCCCAACAACCCCCAAATTTATTTGGTTTCCTGAAATCATTAAATCATCGTGTTACCACTGCAAAGGTGAAAAATATGGAGAAGAAACCATATGAGCAAATATAGACTGTTTTGGATGGTCCTTGGTGCTATGAGACAATTACTGGAGATGTTCTCAACTTCATATCAATAAGAGATGAAACTAGCTTCAATCCCAAGACTTCCTGCATAACAGAAAGTGTGGATTGCTTCTGTTTTGCCCATTAATCATGATTCTCAAGCTTAGTTTGTACAAATCCCCCTCTTCTGTCTAAAGCCTCAGCAGGTTCTATTGTCAATAAATTCTCCGCTATCAAGGTACAGATGAGAGAAGGTTTTCTTCTACAGCCATAGCAATTTAAAGGCACCAAGGATTAATGTTTCAGGAAGAGAACTGTCTTCTAGAAATGTACTATTTTGTAACCCAGTGAGAAAAGAGAGCACAGTGAAATAAAATGAATTGTGGACTGATCACGACCCTTCTTGGAACCCAACTCTGTATTTGAGTTGACTTTATTTCCAAAACAGAGGGAGAGCCTTGCAGGGCCCACTCACAACACTTGCAGCAACCACGCTGCTCAGACTTCATAAAGAAAGCACCGACTCTACAACCGAGTGTACTACAGAGAGATCAACTACCAGGATGGTAGTGTGAGTTAGTAGTTAAAAGGCACAGAATTCAGGCATAGACCACTCAGGTTCAAATTCCAGATCTGCCATGTCTGTTGTCCCACCTTGGGCAAGTTTCTCTCTCTAGGCCTTAATTTCCTTATCTGTAAAAAGCCAGGGCAGCACCATCTACTTCACAGGGTGATCTCAAGGATGATATGAATTGAGATTGGTGAGAGGGCCTTGAACAGAGCAGACACTGTAAGTATTGGTTATCATTTATTAAACCTAACACACCCCAGACAGGTGGGAAGTTCAGAAAAGTCCAGAGCCAAGAACAATAATGCTGTTGTGGCCATGAGTAAGCTCTTCCAACAGACGTTCCTCACTGCCTCTGCCGGCCCAGGGTTCACAGAGTGTTTGTGTCCGCCCAGAATGATGCTTGTGTGTGTGTCTTGTAGCAGAAAGGGGGGTGAAATGTGACAAGCAGGGCCTCAAATCAAGTTTGAACAGGCACGAACAGGAAAGATAATTTTTAAAAGATGTCTACATACCTCAAAGCCTATGACACAACTTTATAGATTCACACAACTAGTATTTGAAAGATTTGACTTCTAAAAATACATAGTACCTAAAATGCCTAAACTTTAGTATCTGGCCCTTAATGTTTTTATAACAGTCCTTAGTCTTCTGTGTTGCTATAGTCAGTAAATCCAGGGCTCTGAATTAACACCTTTTAACATTTTCCACCTCTAAGTCTTTAAACAAGAGAAAACTGAATTAGAAAAGTGTATCTAATGATCGTACCTTGCTACTTCCTCTAAAAACCTCCTTGAACTACTTCTCGAGAGCAGTACGGCATACCTGGGCCTGGGCCCGTGTCTGTAGTCCCACGTACTTGGGAGGCTGAAGGTAGAAGACTGCTTGAGCCCAGGAGTTCAAGGCCAGTCTGAGCAACATAGTGAAATGGTGAGACCCCATCTCTTTAAAAGAGAGAGAGAGAGAGAGAAATGGGTGCATGTGCGTATATGAATTATGGCAGGAAAGCTTTTTTTAGGACTGGGTTATACTTAATTCCACCAACTTACATATCAATGGCCTCATTCTCTTTTAAAACTTGACACCAAACTCTGTTAGTTCTTGGTTCAGTACGTTCTCTGCAGGCTGACCCTTCCTTGCTATCCTTAGGCCCATCTACCTGAAACCAGATCTTCATTTTCTATCTCACCTATTAAAAGGGCAGTAGTTGAACCAGTTTTCATTGTTTGCAATGTTTTATTTCTTCAACTGCATCTACAGAAAGATCATTGCACTAACCTTCTCAACTTCCACGTCTGTCCCTTTGAAACACTGCTCAGGACGCACGACGCTTCTTCTTTCAGTCAAGGAACTGGGCCCCTCCTGCTGCTGCTACCTTAAGCCCTAAGGGGTTTTTCCAGTTCCAACTATCCAATGTCTTCCTCCTACCTTCACCACCAGCCAGATGTATCTCAGCACTGCTGTCCAAGGAGCACAGTTCTGTACTTTTTGTTTTACCTGGAGATTTATATCCGTCTCCTCTGAGCATGGCATCCCCAACGCCTCTCCCTCTTACCCAAATCCTACCATTCCTTCAGAAGCTCTTCCAGGAGGCCTTCTTCTCTTTCCTGATCCACCATTGTTCAAATAGTATTGAATCCCAGTCCCATTAGTTAGTCATGAAATAAATTGAATCAGTAACAACTATTATGCTTTTTATGTGGAAAAGCAAGAGAAACGGTGCAGTGAATACAATCTACCTACTACCATCAACTATTAAAAATGTTCACGTTTTCTTTGTGTGTGTACTTTTGTACGTATATACACACATATCTAACTGAACCACAAGTTTTGTAAAATAATGCTTCTCTTTGTTAGAAACATTGTAACTGCGCTTACAGTTACCTCCTTTTTTGGACAAATGCTTCTTAGAAGTTATAATTTTATTATTTTAATTTTAGTCATTATGTAAAAAAGTCCTTATTTGTAGAGAATGCCACAAAGACTCTGCAATCTGTATGTCACTGATTTTGAAACAGATTACAAAAGTACACACACAAAGAAAACGTGAACATTTTTAATAGTTGATGGTAGTAGGTAGATTGTATTCGCTGCACCGTTTCTCTTGCTTTTCCACATAAAAAGCATAATAGTTGTTACTGATTCAATTTATTTCATGACTAACTAATGGGACTGGGATTCAATACTATTTGAACAATGGTGATTTATAATCAGAAAAGAGATGAGCCACTTGTTTCTCTGTGTGTTAGTTATATCTAAGGCGTCTCTAACATTCTGAAGAATGTTCTATGGTTACATTCCTGGCCAGTCCGTCAATAAAAGGTTTACTTTTCCCTTGCTGAGTTGACTAATCTCTCCTTCAAAATCCTTTCTATGACGCTTTCTATGAATCATTACTACCTTAGTAGGAAGGTATAAGATTAAGAACTAGTTTTTTTTACTTGCAGAAGTCAAAGAATCAGAACTTACTCTCAGACTTCCCATCCTAAGAATAATTCTTGTGTTTTTTTTAATCAGAATTTTAAAAGGACTATATCTGAGAACATCAAAAGTTCAAGGCAATGCACTGAAACTGGAAATTCCACAGCAAATGCATATATTGGTTAAACTTTTCCCTTCTTTCTCCTTTCAGGTTTAATAATAAAGGGCGCCTGTGGCTCAAAGGAGTAGGGTGCCGGCCCCATATGCTGGAGGTGGCAGGTTCAAACCCAGCCCCAGCTAAAAATCGCAAAGGTTTAATAATAAAATATTAAATATTTTATATTTTAATAAAAGAGTTAAGTTCCATGAAAAGAGTTGGTAGTTATACCTCATTTAATAGACACTGAGTGGGAAATAGTCTAGATAAGTGAATGAAATGTCTAGATAACTGAAATTTGTGTCATGCAAGGGTCAAATTTTTAAGAAAAGTCCTGTGATTATGGATGTCTAAATTTCTTTCTTTTTTTTTTTTGAGGCAGAGTCTCACCATGTTACCCTGGGAGTGATGTGACATCACAGCTCACAGCAACCTCAAACTCTTGGAAATAAGCAATTCTCTTGTGGCCTCCCAAGTAGCTAGGACTACAGGCCTGCCACAATGCCCGGCTATTTTTTTGTTGCAGTTGTCATTGTTCTTTAGCTGGCCCGGGCCGGTTTTGAACCCGCCACCCTTGGTGCATGTGGCTGGTGCCGTAACTACTGTGCTATGGGCGGTGAGTCATGGATTTCTAATTTTCTAAATGTCCAAGACTGTGTTCCAATCACCTAAGGTCAGACACATAATCAAATCTGGGCCATGACACCAGCACAGTGACCTCAGGAAGACGCCTGAACTAGATCAACTAAGGAACCTGAGTTCTAATTAACTGTGCAGACCTCAGATCCCTCATGGGAGAAAACAAGGCGACTGAACTCTGTGACCTCTGCGGTCCTGCAGCTCTTATACTTTACTACTAAGGCCGGCAGCCCCCACACAAAATGCCAGTAGGCTTCTCAAGAAACGAACTTATCAGCATATACAACTAATATGTATTAAATGTTTACCTTTTCTTATAATGAATCTTACTTGCCAAAATAAAAATTAAGCAAAAAGCAGTTGAACACCATATGCATGCAGCAAAACTTTAATTTCGCTAGCATCTCAACCTGTACTGTATTTTGTCAGCTCTTGAACACTTTTAAAGTTCTTGAAAATTTTTATGACACTAACTCATCAGCATTTGTTTTTAGTACAAATATTTGTTTTTAGAACACAAAAGTGTGTATGAAAAAGAGTGGAAATCCATACAGGACAACGGCAAGGCTAAGTAAGGTCTTGGTGTAACTGAATACATCTACACCACTAAGGTCTGTGTTATAACCGAATCCATCAGATTTAGATACAAAATATTTCATTTTAAATTCTGCAAAACGCAGCAAAATCCTAAATACCATGTCTTCTTTTTTTTTTAATTTTTTTTATTTTTATTAAATCCTAATTGTGTACATTGGTGCAGTCATGGGACACACTAAATACCATGTTGATCGAGATTTCTAATGCCTTAGTTTCATTACAGAATAAGTATTTAGAAAAAGTCAATGTTTCTCAATGAGGCTGAATTTAACTAACAGCACACAAAGTTAGCTTACTCACTAACTTAGACCAAATTGTTTTTATGATTGCTAATGGAATTGATTAGTTTCCAAAATAAGTGCCCCCCAAAATACAGATCTTCCACTTGAAAACTGTTTCTGGGTAAAAGCACTGGGGTCAGAAAGAGGAAAAACAATAAGCTCTGCCCTAGGAGGTCACTCTCTGGTCGGGGAAACACACAGAATTACACGAGTATAAAAAGATGTGCTAGGTGACTCAAATGTTGCATCTAAAATTGAGTATGACCAAATGGGTATGACAGGGTTGGGGCAAACAAGAGGTGCAGGGTATTTCTTTTCTTTTTTTGAGACAGTCTCACTTTATCCCCTGGAGTGCTGTCAAGTCATAGCTCACAGTAACCTTAAACATCTGAGCTCAAAAGATTCTCTTGCCTCAGCCTCCTGAATAGCTGGGACTACAGGTGCCTGTCACAACGCCTGGCTGTTTTTTAGAGATGGGGTCTCGCTCTTGCTCAGGCTGGTCTTGAACTCCTGAGCTCGGGCAATCCACCCGCCTCGGCCTCCCAGAGTGCTGGGATGACAGGAATGAGCCACTGCGCCCAGCACTGGTAAGTATTTCTAAAGGAAGGAGGCAGGAGACTGGAGAACACAAAGAGCCTACAGCAGCTCTGCAAACCACGCTAGGCTGAGGACCACACCAGCAAGAAGAAACCAGAGTTTTAAAGTAGGTGGGATCTGGCTTGGCACCTGTGGCTCAAGTGGCTAAGGAACCAGCCACATACGTACACCTGAGCTAGCGGGTTCGAATCCAGCCTGGGCCGCCAAACAACAATGACAGCTGCAACCAAAAAATGGCCGGGCATTGTGGCAGGCGCCTGTAGTCCCAGCTACTTGGGAGGCAGAGGCAGGAGACTTGCTTGAGCCCAGGAATTGGAGGTTGTTGTGAGCCATGATGCCACAGCACTCTACCCAGGGTGACAGCTTGAGGCTCTGTCTCAGAAAAAAATAAACAAAAAATTAAAAAAAAAGGCTCGGCGCCTGTGGCTCAACAGGCTAAGGTGCCAGCCATGTACACCTGAGCTGGCAGGGTGACAGCTTGAGGCTCTGTCTCAAAAAACAAAGTAGGTGGGATTTTAAATTTTTATTAAATAAAATATTTTTGAAAGACGG
>CAUYON010038361.1:0-17659 GCA_963573935.1 Arctocebus calabarensis
AGTCTCACTTTATCGCCCTGGGTAGAGTGCCGTGGCATCACACTGCTCACAGCAACCCTCCAGCTCTTGGGCTTAAGCGATTCTCTTGCCTCAGCCTCCCGAGTAGCTGGGACTACAGGCGCCAGCCACAGCGCCCGGCTAAGATCTTAGTCTTTAGTAGAACTTAATGTTCAGCAGAGAGAAGCTGTGCTGGCGTTCTGCAGGCCGGAGAGAAGACAGAGTCAGAGTAAGCGGGTCCGTGATAGAATGCGCCTGCTCCTGACTGCCTTCTCCTCCAGCCTAATATAAGGCTGATCTCTGCCTCTCAACACCACAGGTGTAGAGACTGCCAATTCACCACTGCTCTCATCTCAAGCTCTCATGCTTGTTAGGAGAGCTAACTCCCTCTCCACCCCATTTCCACCCAGGTGTTCCATGATTGAGCTGTACAGATATTTCTAATATCTCTCACTCCTCCTAGCCATAGGCTATATGGGCTCCAACATTCGAACCCATCACCCTCGGTAGATGCGGCCAGCACCCTACCCACTAAGCCACAGGCACCCCCCATCTTCACAAATTTAGTTCATTAGATAAAAGAAAAAAGAGATTTTTGTATAATGTCAAATGATTAAAAGATGATTATTTCAATGTTCCTAAATGAAATTTTTCATATAATTCCACGATTGTAAAAATCAAGACAAAATATTTTAGACAAATATAATGTCGGTCTGTCTATTTGATTTTAATTAAATTATAAATGCCAACTACATTGTCCCTGTGACTGCTGATAGTTTTACATCATATATAAATTTTAATTAGAAGGAATAAAGTGAGTACACAAATTATAAAATATGATACCAAAAAAATAACTTGATGAACTGGTGGACAAATGAAACACCAGAGAAATACAGGTCCAAAAGGGATAAGCTGTTCATTTTCTGCCTGACAAATGCTAAATGAATGCAAAGCTAATTAATTTTTTGTTGCAGATCTAAGATAATTGGAGTTATATTCTAAAGACAAATCAAACACATTTTACAATAATAGTATTTCAAAATCAGATGCAAAATAAAACTGAAAGATAAAATATTATCAGCAAAAAATCTTAAAAAGCTAAGTAAAAAATCGTAATGGGGAGAAAAACAGTTAACAAGTTATCAGCACAAGTGAAAGTGCTTTGCATGCCACAGGTGAGTTTGATTCATAATGACTGATATCTAAGTCCCACTTCCCTGTTGAAAAATGAAAATAAACTTTTGCTATTCAGTTAATTTGCTTGAAAAAGGCAGATAATTTGTGCTTTATCTAATTTGTATCTGGTAAAACAAATGTCATTAAAACAAAATGTACTGAGATTTTTCTATAAAAATGAAATAGTTTTATTGAGATAACATTTTCTCATACAGTACTTAATGCAGTTTCTCTGAAACGCTTAAAGTATTCTCATTGCTATCACTAGTGAAGATCTTGAATTAGGAACAAAATAGACACTTTCCAAAAAAGTCTTTAAGCATTAGAAGTGGATTTTACAAAAAAAAAAAAAAAAAAACTAGGGTCTAATGGTGTACTCCCATGCAATAAATCTAAAAGGATCTTAATAGGATAATTAAAGATGGGTTAACGTTAGTTTATGCATTAGAGTTCAGTCAGGAAAGAAACCTCTGAGTATTTAAAAGGGAGGATATTTAAGGCAAAGGATTGGTTACCGATGTAGCGGTTTAAAAGGCTGACCCAGTGTCTGTAAAGCAGTCCAGCCCGGTGGTAAGATTCTCCTAGCTGGATTCTAGTAGCTGGAACAGACAGATCTGTAAGTCAGGGGCTGCAACCACAGAACTGACCCAGCTACTCTGGAGATGAAACCAAAGTCAAAGAAAGAGGGGGAGAATTTTGGATTCCTCCTTTCCCAACCCTTCTATTTCCACACTGGCTTTCCATTAACCAAACTCAGGCAGAAATTACCTGGGGTTGGACAGGGAGGGGAATGTTCATCCTGAGAAATAGTGTGGCATGGAAGAGCAGGACTGATATTGAACAGGGGATAGGGTGGAGAAAAATTTTAGAAAGGGTATAAAGGGAAAATCTTTCTGAGGAATTAATATGGAGTTGATTGTTTCAGGGTTTTCTGAGTTTTTTTTAATTATTCTTTTATTATTGGATTTGTACCAAGTTCTGTTTTCAGAAACTGTGCTATAGATAAAGAGAATTTTTGTTTGTTACCTTTCTTAAGTTTTTTACTAGGGAACCAAGCAATTGGCCAGTTTCTTAAGAATCTGCATATAATTCTATAAAAACATTTTCCAAAAAGGGATTTATTCAGTTCATACTTCCAACAATAAGATGTGTGTTTTAACCATGAGAATGTATCTAATTTCTAAATCTTTTGTGACAATGGATATTTTCATCCCTGACTTAATGATGATCTATGTATTATTCACAGCCAAACCCTACTCTAGGAATGCAAAACATTACCCCCATAAAGATTTGCAGACATTATAAAATCAAAAAAGTATTGAGAAAAAAAAAATTCTACCTATTTCAAAGTGCTGAAATAAGTTGGGAATATGTTTACCTAATTTTAAGATAAGACTCTTCTTAAACAAATATGTCAAAGTAAAATTCTATATCAAAGGACATCTTTAAGCTTTAGTTCTGAATTACCTCTAAAACTCAGAGTGAGTCTCTTTAGGCTACAAAGGGAATTCTCTATTCTCAAAGAATAATATTTTCCATGATTGCAATATATTGACAACTAATAGAATAATAGCAATAATTTCCAGTCACTCTCTCCTTTTTTAGAGGGCTGTGAAGGATGGGGAGACCTATCTTTTGTATTTGTTTCTATCAGCAGTGACAGATTTTTGATTTGTTGACTCCTTCAGATTTGACCAATAGCCACATTTGACCTTTATATCAAAGTATAAATCACTGTTCATCCATAGTAAAATGTACCATGCTAGTAATCATTTTTCTTTTAAAAATCGTTCTAGTTTCTCAAAAGGGCAGGTTTTAAAGAGCAGGAACCAACCCTCATAGGGATTCTTAGAGGCTACATATACCTCCTTTCATACTATTCAGCCTTTTAGTACAAAGGCCTTTTTTGGTCTCCGAGCCTCATGCCAACTGCATCAAAGAAAGCCTGAAACAATCTTTCTGTCAGTCATTTTCATTCAGTGTTGAGGGAACTCCCTATTATAACCTGAATGTTTGAAAATAAACCTGCAGAGAGAACGTCACTCCGTGCTTCTCAAGAAAGGATCTTCCTAATAGCTTACAATTTTTATAGTATTTGGACGTTATATATGCCCAAATTGTTGAAATCACATGATAGGTTAGGAGGAACTGATTATGGTAAAGGACATTTATTGTTCCAATTTTCTACCTGATTTTTTTTTTTTAAGTTCAAATATTCTAAAGTTTTATAGGATGATTTTTGTGTCTGGCCTACTACATTGTACCATTCTTACTCCTCTACAAGTTTGAGATTTTGATCCTTTGATGTTATTTAGAAATAAAGTTTATTCTTGAACTCTCTATAAAAATGAGGACAATTACAAGAAAGAAAGCTTACTCTTTCGAAAGAAAGTAATAGAGATGGAACCCTGTTTGTTTTAGTGAAAACTAATGTAGCTTTTTTTTTTTTTTGGCAGGTTTTGACCAGGGCTGGGTTTGAACCCGCCACCTCCAGCATATGGGGCCGGTGCTCTACCCCTTCGAGCCACAGGCACCACCCTAATGTAGCCTTTTATTAATTGATTGACCACCCCCCACAAAACAAAGGCTGAAAATAGAAACCCCTTCTCTTGTATACTACATATTCTGTTCCTTGTTATTTTGACACAGAACAGCATCAGTTCCCCTTGTTTCAATAATTTATTGTCAAATTAAAGAAAGTTTCAAGTTTCTGGAGATTACTATTCATAGCTCTCGTCTATATTTCAGGATCATGACCAATATGTGATTTCAGCATAACATGTAAAAATTAAGTCAGCAAGTCAAAGTAACCAAGGCAAGCGTGGGGAGTACTCATGGGTCCAGTTTAGAATTGAACTCCAGAGGATTATTAAGTGGGCAGAGAAGCGATTGTTCTTTGTGAGTTTTAAGACTTGGACCCGCAGACAAAGCTTAGATTTAAACTCAATTTGTGTGTGGATTATACTCTTTAGATGAAAGTTGGTTCTATTTCTAATTTCTGATAATGAACAAATAAATGATTTTCATTCGTTGTGAGAATACACTACGCTTTGCAGTGACGCATCTATTGTGATGCTACAGATCCATGTAAGTGCCATATGAGCAAATTAAAATTATTTTAGCTGCAATTTGGAGTAATGTTTTTGAGACGAGCTTTTGAAGTCAATAGAGATGGCAACCAAAATTGATTTACTAATAATTTATGAAATCAAGCCCTTGTAATGGAGTTTGTAGCAGTCAATAATAGCCTTGTTTGAAAAGAAGTAGAATTATTCAAGAAAGAGTTTGTCGAGAAGGGTCACTTGAGCATAAGGAGCTCACTCCACCCTTGACAATTCCTCAGCCACATGAGGAAGACCTGCAGAGATAGAGAGAAATGCAATATAGTTGAAAAGTACTACGCAGGAAGCATACTGTAAAAGCTTAGTTTCCAGGAATCTAACCTTGTTTTGATCAGTAATTCGCAGAAAAATTTAGAGCAGATACTCTCTAATGTCTATCCTCCTTATTACTCTCCCTATGTTAACACAATAATAGTCGATTGTAACAATTCATTCGAAATTACTTCCTGAGTTTTCTCACTGGACCTATTTGTATTTGTCACTGCACTGATCTATATTGTATTAGATTTTATCTCTAGTCCATCATATTTTAATAAACCATCAATGTCATATATCAAATATTTAGATGAAAATGAAAAAAATATTTATATGCAGAAGTTATAGTTGTGAATAAATTGCCTTGATGGAAAATATATAAATCCTATCTATGTGGTGACAATTATATACTTGCATGTTAATTTATTCATTTATTTGTTCATTCATATATGTATGCTTTCATATACTTGAATTCCAACATATTTATTGGGCAGTTACAATATTACAAGTTTTCTTTACAAACTTGGAAAAAAATGATTTTAACTCCTATGGAATTGATGCATAAAGGATAAAAGATATTAAATGGATACATACAAAATGCACTTTTGGAATAAATTTATTATAATGTGCTTTCATGCAAGTGATAATGGGAAAATATCCATCCCTTATTCTAAGGATGTCTTAGCTTTAGGTGAATTATCCATGAATGTGCCACCTTGATTAATATGTCCAACAGAGATTGTGATCAAACCCATTCCTTTTGCTTAGGCAGCACTTAGTTAAGGCATATGTCCACAGGACTTCAAGAAAAAGGATGAGGCCACCCTGCAATACCAACATAATGCTTCTTACGTATAATTGCTAGATTTGGGAAATAAAAATACAGAATATCTATCTAATTTAGATGTCAGGCAAATAGTTTTTTAATATGTTTGTCCCTAATAATACAAGAGATATACCTGTGATAAAACATATTTTTATTGGTTATCTGAGCTTCTAATTTATATAAATATCCTATATTTCATTTGGCGAGCTGACCTCCAGTGTCTCTGAAGGTCAAACTAGCTCTAAACTAGCTGAACTATACTGGCAGAGTCAACCTTAGAAATATTAAGTAGCTTACTGCTTAAGTTTTTGTATTGATCCTTCTTTTGGCCAAAGGCATTAATCCTGGTATGGAAGAATGGATTAGTCCTGTAGAGACTTTTCCTCGGCCCACAAAGAAATCTAGGGAAATTCTGTTATCCAAACCAACCGTGAACAGGGAATGAGATTAACCTGAGTGATTTTCATGGCCAGTGTGAGCACATTCATCATGTCAGTCAAAGAAAGCAACAGATTTCTTAACACACTTTTATGAGGAATGATTCTTATGATAGAAATTGTTTATAGGGTGCACATAAAAAATGAGTCAGTTATCTCCCCAGGACACTTTGTAGAGTAACTAAGAATAGCAACATTTTGGAGAGATCACCAGAGTTACGTTAGACACTTAAGGTCTTTTGCAGTCACCCTAAGTTGTAAGTCATCAATCTCATTTTCATGAGGGGTGAAAGTTAATGCTTAGTTTCAGTGTATGACAGATAGACCCAGAAGTGTTAATGTTACCTCTGTAACGAGAGGATTGTTCAACGTTTTGAGAACTCTACCTCTTCTGCAGAAGGAAAAGACTGACAATATCTTCACTGTAGCCTCCTGGAAAGTAAGCCTTAAGGTTTATATCTTATTTTTAGAGGTAGTGTACAGCCTGCCTAGCTTGTGCTCCTATTCAGCCAGTCAATGTTTGTTTTCCCCTGTGAATGACAACCAGCGGGTTAGACAGGTATGTTTTACAGGTTCAGGAACTAAGGCTGCCACTTCCTGTCTGTGAAAGACTTCTTGGGAAGGTTAAGAGACTGGTGATTAGATAATAATCAGAACTACAGAGCAAAAAACGAAAAACTTAAGGTCAAATAAATTGTAGGTGCATGAAACATATTGGTAGAATTGAACCAGGCTATTTCCTTAGTGCAGACAGGATAATTCTCAAAGACAACAGTTTGCAACACCTTTCTTTCTCCTTTACCAGTGTCAAAGGTATTTCCTCTCTACCTGACACAGTGGTAGTTCCCACTTCACAATCACAGAATTGTTTTGTCTTACCCAGAGCTAAAACTTGGGCTTTTTTCCTAATCATCCCCTTCTTGGATCTAGACCTTTGTTCTGGAAAGGTCAGTTGCAATTTTTCAGAATAAAATATTTTTTAAAGTTACAGAGATGCATTATAACCACAGTTCGGAGATATGGTGGGAAGCGTACTAAAACAAGAAGTTATCTTTGTTAACTAAGACTGTGTCAATTTAACAAGAGAAGCAAGGGGAAGAGCCAGAATCAAGCTTGAAACCCTATGCTCCTTTATAGCCATGTTATTACCAAGACTATGTAGCAATCAGGCCAATTTTTGATTGTTGCTAAGGAAAACAAAGATGCCTCAGCTCCTTAATTAAGGGTGGTAGGATCCCAATTTTTCAAAATAGATTTAGATAATTTACTACCACTTTTGCTCTATCATTACGTAGGAATAGGCCTAGAAGAAATTCTGTCTTTATGCACACAGATGAATTATATGATATAACTGTTTTCATTAGATATATGAATGAGCTCAAGCAGTTTAAATCAGATTTTTTTTTAAATCTAATAGTTGATTTGGGATTATAAAGACAATGGAAAATTCCTAAAAAAAAAAAAAAAAATCCTGAGTATTCTCCCATGTTTGAGTGGCTCTTGCAATGAAAAGCATAACATTTTCAGACTGAAAATAACACTGATTGCTGAAAATATGACTGGTGAGTTTCAAAGACTAAAACAGAATGACTGGGATTGGCCACTGAGATTGTAGGGATAATGCTATAATCTAATAATCTAAATATGGGTCTATAGTATGCGTCCATAGAAGACAAAAAATATTAAAATTCTGGTGAAGATTATCTCCCAGGAGTAGAAAGGTATGACAAGATGAACAAAGTAGCCTCTTGTACTTGTCTATACTTCTAAAAAATGTCAACCAACAAGAGAATGAAAAACTGTCCTAATGAAGCTTTAATAATTCTTACATTCAGCATGTCACTCTGGACAACTTTCTTCCTTTATATATTTAGACCAGATGAAAATTTTAAAAATGTGATCTGGACAATGAGGCAGCAAATGCCCCATAATGTGGAGTCTTCCAACAAGTAGCTTTTGGCAGGAGGTACAATTAGCAAATGCTGTGGTAGACACTTCATCAAGAAGTCTTTTATTTGTTCCCATCTACAATGATACATGCGTTTCCATATCTTGGATTCAAGATAGTGAAAGGAGCCATCTGAGTGTTCTAGACTCAGTCTGTAACTGAATTCCAGACAGACTCATCAGACAATGAGCTTTTATTTTGGGAATGCATATGAGTGACACAGATGGTTAAACAAGAAACCACGATTTGTTTATAAAATTGTGATCCCCTAGACAGTCTGCAGTTTCCAAGTGGCAGAACAAATAGCTGAGAACGAATCTACGGTCCAAAAGTCAGGAAATTATAACAAGTGTTATCAACGGGGTAATAGCTAGAGCTCTGAAAATGTCCTTGAGATTTGGTCACTGAGACTTATCATATACTTTTTTTTTTAATTTAACGCAATTAGCTCTGAGATTAAATATCTGTAGCAGCATAGTGAACATAATCAGATTTTAGTTTTGCTCAACTAACAGTGCATCAGACCCAGACATTTAGAGAATTTCTGAAAATCAAGGCTTCCTTTGATTCAACAGCTTTGCTTCATGTGGTGTAACTTTTTTACCTAGGGAATAGTTATTATTATTCCTTTTTTATATTTATTTATTTAATTTTGTGATAGAGTCTGACTATGTCACCCTAGGCAGAGTGCCCTGGCATTAGAGCTCACAGCAACCTCAGACTCTTGAGCTTAAGCAATTATCTTGCCTCAGCCTCCCAAGTAGCTGGGACTTCAGGCACCTGCCACAATGTCCGGCTATTTTTTTGTTGTTATTGTTACAGTCATCATGGTTGTTTAGCAGGCCCCGGCAGGGTTTGAACTGGTGAGCCCCCAGGGTATGTGGCCAGAGCCCTAACCACTGAGCTACGGGCACTGAGCCAGGATATTTTTTCATGTTGTGCTTCTGGGCTGCTTACTGTTGAAACAAATCAACTTCTCACAATTTCTCTCTACTCAAAACTTTTTATGAGGTAACAAGGTAATCGCTATTTTTAAGATTATTTTCAGTTTGGGAATTCCTATAATGTATTACTTTCTGGCTGGGGCTGTGAGGTCAGTGCCTCTGGGTGGACTCGGGCTTGGTTCACACGGCAGTGAATTTGTTTGAGGGCTCCACCTTATTCTGGGCACTGCTGCGCCATCGTCACCAGGGCATGTCTTAAATTTTCATCCGATTTTAAAATACAAGTTAAGGGAATATTTTATGGTGGCCGGCTGACAGTATGATCTGTGTAGAGTCTATTGGGTCAATTTCTCGTTTTCCTAAGGGTCATCTTTTTCTTTATTCATTCATTTATTGGTAGAAATATAGTCTCATTGCTTTCTCTGTGGTTTCACAGAGTTTTTCAGTCCCTGAAAGCTTTCTCTGAGAAGGCCAGATCTCATTTATAGAAGGAAATGCTCGTTTACAAAATCTCTGAGAGCTTTTGTTTTCATCTCCAACTGGACCCAAATGTGAAGTGTTGGGTTGTAGGATACTTAGACTTACCTTTCTATTGCTGTTTTTCCTTTGCAAAGACTATGTATCCTTCCCCCTCATTTTCCAAGCAAACAGGCAAAAGTTACAAGTTTATTCATGATTTCCTAGAGCAGAAATTTCTCTCCTTTCACATTCAGCTTAGGTGTGTATCTAAGTCAGCAGGATCTGAAAAGGAATTAAGTATTAGTATTATAACAGAAGTTAGAATGAGGCCATTCTCCAGGTTGATCTCAAGATTAGTGAAAATCCCTACCACCCAAAAAATAGGGAGCAAGAGACAGCACATTTTTTTAGGCAGCCATCATTCTGTGTAGTTCCTAAGAAGTGAATTGCAACACCGTCTGATCTTTCCTTACTAGCAGCATAAAATGTGAAGCAGCATTTACTGCTCTGTAGGCCTTATGATTTCTTAGCCTCTACCACTCAATCCCATGACATCCCCTTAATTGCTTCATGAAGATCTCCTCCTTCCACTTTCAGAAAACCATGTCAGTTAAGTATACCATTCAAAACCATCAAGAAATAGGAAGGATCTATATTTTTCCCTACCTACAACCTAGCAAGGTAGCTTGCCACAGTTTAATGAATACAGGCAGAAGGCACGCAACTCCAGATCAGTCAGACAAGGAACTTGATTACCCTTGAGCGTCAACACATTTGTATCAGTTTTATGCAGATCTCTTAACCCCCATCTCTGCCATCTCATGAGACACAGATGGGCCCAGAAGTAGGCTTGCACATGAAGCAGATTGTTTTATAGACAAGGAACTCTGAGCTTAGTAAACCTGAACATTTTATAATGGGAGTGCACATGCCAAATCTTTGTTCAGGAGGGAGAAATTTTTCTTCTACTGGACAGTAAGTATGTGCCTGCTTGCCTTTCGTGGCACAAGGGAACACTGTTATCAATTTTCCAAGGTTGTTTGCCATAAAACTACTCTTAAAAAGGTAGTTTAGAAAGACTAGGAAGTAATAAGAAACCAAGGCCAGAAACATGAGAGGCTAGCAAAGAATTATCTCCCAACATATCATTCCAATGTGACTAGACAGGCTTTGCCATAAAAGTAAATGACTGCTGAAAGGATCATTGTGGCATAAAAATTTGCATGTCAGAAAGTATTATAATGACCTTGTACCTATTATTATTTCTTAATATTTTTCCATATGTGGAGTCTTAGGCTGGGTATCCTGTTACAAGGAGGAAAGTGTAAGTAAGTCACAGTAGGCACATACTATGTACCTAGCTTAGTGATGCCAAAAATAATAGAAAAATGAGCAAAAACGCACACACATAAAAATTTGGAACAAGGTGTTACGGTGGTGACTACTACTTTAAATAGAATCCTTTCTCTGTTTGGCTGTCTCTGACTCACACATACAGACACCCCACCACACACACACACACACATTCTCACACACACAGACAGCAGATTGCTGAGCAGTTGTGTCCTATCAGTATTTCTCTCTGACTCCTGGTACAACTCGTTAGAGTGTGTGCTTGCTAGGATTTTACAGATTTCATCATTTTCTTGTTGTCAGATATTTGAATTTTAAAGATGTAAGATTTCATACTAGCCTCGTATTTTTTCTTGTCTCAAATTTCACAACAAATCAGTTTCATATTTCAAGCAACATAAAAGTTTGAAATATAGCCCTGAGAATTGTTTAGAAATGAAAAGCTAACCTATGCTGTGAAAATAATTTAATATTGCTTTCATACGTAAGAATGGAGGGTGAGGGATGATAAATCTATTGTGAAAGTGGGAAATAGGTTGGATATACTAATGCCAGCTAATATTTATTGACAACATTTTGTGTTCTGTGTACTAAAATATGTAATCTGCATATTTTAATTCATTACTACAAGACCATAAATAAGCTTTTGCTACCTTACTTTAAAAGTTAATACAGTGAAGCAGAAATCACGTGGTTTTCCAAGTGCTATTCTGTCTGATGCCAAAACGCATGCTGTCCTTCTTTTCTGTACGTATCAATTTTGCAAAAATACTTATAATTTCTCTAATGGTTGAATAATGTTTGTCAATAATAATTGCATACATGTTTTTTTTTCATTCAACAATTATTACTATTTATTATTTCATTATTTCAGAATGTTACTGGGGTAACATCTTTTGTTACATGCATCACTTTTTGTAATGTTCAAGACAAGGTAATAAGTGTGTCCATCCCCCCGACAGCATGCATTATATCTGTTAAACATGAATTTACCCATCTCCACTCCTACCTGCTTGATTTCCATTGAATTTTACTACTGTATGTACACGTGCAATCATTTAGTTAACAGTTTAAAAGTAAGTGCATATGGTGTTTGTTTTTCCATTCTTGTGAGAGATACTTATTTAGGAGGATGGTCTCCATTTCTATCCAGATTCCTACAAAGGTATTATTTCACAATTTTTTTATGGCTGAGTAATATGCTGTAATAGATGTACATAAACATCACATTTTATTAATCTACTTATTATTGATAGACACTTGGGTTGTTTCCACATCTTTGCAATTGTGAATTATGCTGCTATAAACATTCAAGTACAAGATTCTTTTTTATAGAATGTCTTTTTTCCCATTGGGTAAATACCCAGTAGTGGAAAGGCTGGATCCAATGGTAGATCTACTCATAGTTCTCTGAGCTATCACCACACTCTTTTCATAGAGGTTGTTAGTTTTCATTCCCACCAATAGTGTATGAGTTTTCCTTTCTGTAAGCATCCTCGCCAGCATCTGTTGTTTTGGGGACTTTTGTATAAAAACCATTTTTACTATAATAAGAAGATATCTCATTGTGGTTTTGACTTGCATTTTCTTGATGATTAGGGATGTTGACCATTTTTTCATATGTTTATTGGGCATTAGTTCCTCTTCTTTGGAAAAGGTTCTATTAATGTTTTTTGCCCACTTTTTAATGATCTTTTTAATGTCTTCTTGCTGATTTGCATGAGTTCATTGTAGAGTCTAAGGTTAGCCCTTTATTAGATGTATAACATGCTAATATTTTCTTCCATTCTATAGGCTATTTGCTCTCTTGATTCCTTAGCTGTGTAGAAGCTTTTTAATTCAATCAGGTTCTGTTTATTTATTTTTGTCATTGCTATGATTGCCTTTGGATCCTTTTTATAAATCCTTTGCCTAGGCTGGTATCTATAAGAGATTTTCCAACTTCTTCCTCTAGACTTCTTAAAGTTCATACCTTAGTTTTAATCTGTTATTTGTAGTGAATTAATTTTTGTGAGTGGTGAGAGGTATAGATCCTTTTAGGAAAAATGAGGACCAAACACCCCATTCTTGACAAGGGAAAACACCCTCAGAAAAAGGGAAAAATTAAAAAGTAAGCTGGGTGAGGCAGAACAAAGAAAAGTCAGCTAGTTTATCTTTAAACCAGCTGCTGCTAAATTTCTTATCTGAGCCAGTTTCCTGTTTTTCCTAGAACTCTGGCCTATTGGGGATATAGCTTACTAACATCTGTGTTGGGTTTGCAAACACTTTGAGGAATCATAGCCACAGAAGATGCTGTGGCAAGGCCTGGAAAGATACTTGAAATAGGCCGCTTCCTGCCCAGTAGACAGACAAAACAAATACCCATTATGGAGATGTGCATTTGGCTGGGGCACAGATCAAGGGAGCCGCGCCAGCCCTGCAATATGGGCAGGAGGGCTCATATCCCTTATTGTAGAAGAAGACCCTCTGTGGTGTTGATGAGAGGAAAATTCCTCTCTCACACTGATTCTTCAGAGGAAATAGATGCCAGTGGCATTTTACTCCACAGTGAACTAGCAGAGATTAACATCTCCCTAGGAATCTGTGTGTGTGAGCTCAGATAGAAGGCTGCCCCCTACACAAGGCTCTGGATTGCTCAAGACCACTTAGACCCTTAAAGTTAGTGATTGTAGAAACAGTAGATGCTGATATGCTCACTCAGAGAATCTTCTGGCATCCTCGTTCCCTTCCTCAGCTTACCCTTTGGGCTAATGAGCAAATAGCCTTCTCTAAAAGCTGAGGGGAACTGATACTCGGAGCCACCACCAGAACCCCACAAGCGGGCGGTGGTCCCCTGAGTTTCCACCTTTGAAAATTCTATTCTGTGGCCTTCTTTCTTTCTTCCTCATCATTTCTAATTTTATATTCTTCAGTCGGTTCCCCTAGATCCACGGGTCTTAACGGACCCTGCCACCAGGACCCCAGCAGATCGTGTTTCATCTTTTACATGTGGCTATGCAGTTTTCCCAGCACCATTTATTGAATAGGGATTCTTTCCCCCATTGTATGTTTTTGTCTGCTTTATCAAAGTTCAGATGCCAATATGAGGATTGTTTTATAACTTGGGTCTCTGTTCCGATGCCTTGATCTGTGTCTCTGTGTTTGTGCCATTGCCCTGCTGTTTGGGTACTATTGCCTTGTGGCATATCTTGAACTCCGGTTAAGTGATACCTCCATTTAATTTCACGTAATGTTGCTGTGGTTATTTGGGGTCTTCTTTTTTTGTTCCCGATAAAGTATAAAATTATTTTTGCTAGAAATGCAAAAAGCGACCCTGGTATTTTAATGGGAATTGCATTGAATCTGTAAATCACTTGAGTAGCATAGAGATTTTAACAATTTTGATTCTTCTGATCCATGAGCCTGATATATTTTTCTATCTATATATGTTTTCTGAGATTTCCTTCCTTAGTGTTCTGTAGTTCTCTCTGTAGAGGTCTTTCCAACCTTTGGCTAATATTCTATGTTCCTACACACACACACACACACACACACACAGTCACTATTGCAGAAGGTAATGAGTTTTTATTTGATTCTCAGCTTGACTGTTGTTGATCAATGCTACTGATGTGTACATTGACTTTGTAACCTGAGACTTAGCTCTGTGTATTTGTCAACTCCAGGAGTCTCTTGGCTGAATCTTTGGGGTTTTGAAGATATAAGATCATATCATTATCAAAGAGCAACAGTTTGACTTCTTTCTCAGCTGGATACCCTGTATTTCCTTCTCTGGCCTGATTGCTCAAATTAGGACTTCCTGCACTATGTTGACCAAGGTGGTGACAGTGGGCAAACTTGTCTCGTTCCAGTTCTAAATGGGAATGCTTTTACTCTCTCCCCATTCAGTAAGATGTTGGCTGTGTTTATCATATATGGCTTTTGTAATATGGAGTACATTCTATCTATGCCTATTTTATTGGGAGTTATCCTAAAAATGTGCTGGATTTTGTCAAATGCTTTTCTGAATCTTTTGAGATGATAATATAATCTTTTTTGTTTTGACTCTACTCATGTAGTGAATTACATTTACAGATTTGCCAATTTTGAACCATCCTTGCATTTCTAGGATTCAGTCCACTTGATTGTGGTGGATTATTTTTTTTGAAATGCAGATGAATCTAGTTTGCAGGACTTTACTGAGAATTTCTGCATTTATATTCATAAATATATATGAATTGCAGGACATTGGTCTGTAGTTTTATTTTATTTATTTACTTGTTTTGTTGTGTCCTTTCCTGGATTTGACATCAAGGTGAAATTGGCTTTGTAGAATGAGCAGAGAGGGATTCTTTCCTTCTCTATGTTATGAAATAAATTCTAAAATATAGGCACCATTTATTTTTGAAACATGATTTTTCCTCTCTTAAATCAATATTTATTTTCATTTCATTCTAATAAAATATCACAGCATAATTTTAAAGAAAAGTAATTTTTCACAGTACTTCTAGGATATTATACTGATTATAGGATCTATTTCATCAATGTAGAACTTAAGAGTCTTCAGTGAAACCAAATCTGTCAAATTCCCATTTCTATGCCTTTTGGATGAAATTATCAAGTCAGTGATTCTGAATCCCAAGTATGGATCAAGTGTCCATGTACTTTTTATGCCTGAGAACAGAGGAGACAGAGAAGAAACAGATGCCAGGCAAGTATAACTTTACTTTGATCAGGTATCTTCAGAGAAAAGCTAAACAGATATTTTAGTAGTGTCTATTACATGAATATTAATCCAATATAAGAAATTATGAAGATAAATAAAAGAGAAAAATGTTATGAACAGAATTAGTCTACAAAATTTAACAAATTTCATTGTAAAAGTCTCAATTGTTATTCTACAGCTATTTCACTATTTCAGGATGACAATTTTTTTTAAAGCGAGTTTGTGTTAATAAAAGAAATTCAAAGTTCAGTATAAATGATTAAATGACTATATATCCATGATCTTAGGATGCCCTCATGCTGTCACTGAATCAATTGCAATGTCTGCATTTCTATGTCAGAAGAAATATTCCAAAGTGATTTTTAAAAGAACAACTAACTTCAATGGAATTGTTTTATGTTTTGAATAGTGAACTTCATCTTAATTTTTCACATATATATAACCGTCTATAATGAGATAGAACTTTAATGAGCATTTTTTTGTTAAAGTTAAGACATAGATTTTACCCCATAAAGATAATGTTACCCCATAATGATTTACCCCATAAATATACTGTTATAAAACTTGTAAGAGGCAACTTGATTCTATATTGATTCTGGAACAATAAAATATGAGTTCAACTTATTTTTCCTTTCTTTTCTAGCATATTTCTTTTTTGTTTATTTTTTTTTCCATGTATACACTGGGATGATAATGGTACCTGTCTTAAAGATGAATGTTATGTAAGTGTATTTTGTTCTATAAAAAATTTAGTATATAGTAATATGCAGTTTAAAAATTGATTCAGTATTCTCTGATTTTTACAAAGTAGTATCACTTTGTTTCTTTGTGTTTAATCAGGAAGGCTAAAATTTGTAATGGACATTGATTCTTCAGGTTTATTGAGGAGGGATATATTTACCTAGATTTTCTTTTTAAGTTGCTACTTTTAAAAAAATTTTAATTTTCTAGGGAGTGCACTGTAGCAAGCACTGAATTCATTTGTTGGGTTTTAAGATATATTGAAAATTGATGCTAAGTATATATGCAAGAAACAACCAAATGACTTGAAAGAGTTAAAGCAATTTAAAAGTTTATAAAAAATAATAAAAACTTTGTTTTTCTTCAAACGATCCTCTCTTCAATACTGAAAATAAAGTAACATTGAATGGGAGGACTCAAATTACATGAACGTATGATTGGAAAACCTGTGAGGCTAATTAAAAGACATCAATAAACTTGATTCCTAAATTCCATTCACATTTCATTACTTACTGTTTGTATCTTCCAATTAAAATACTATTAAAAGATACGAAATTTTTTTTTCTTTTTTGTGATATAGTTCCATTTTCTATAGTGGTATCTAGTACACAGCAAGCCCTTGGTAAATATTTCTTATACAATTTTGTTGTTGTTGCAGTTTGGCTGGGGCTGGGTTTGAACCCACCACCTTAGGTATATGGGGCCGGCCCCCCACTCACTGAGCCACAGCCACAACTCCATACAAATAAATAAGCCTTTATTTAAAATTTATTTTTAAATTGACAGATTAAATATTATATATATTTGTGGTGTACAACATGGTGTTTTGATATATGTGTATATCCTGGAATTAAGTCAGTCTTTGCTCTTGAAATTTCTATTATTTTTTTCTGGGAAAGTGTAGACAGTGAGTCATACATTTCATTTGTAGTCAGAGCTTATTCAAGTATCTACTTTTAGTTATTTTTCTTTTTCTTTTCCCAAAGGTATAGGAAAATAATGCTAAAATAAATTTCATATATATGTAAATGTTCACAAAAATTTTATGTGTGCAGTTAATTCAATCTATGAACATATAAGACATTATAAATTGTTACTGAAAAATAGCAAAGCACATTCCAGAATTTAACACAATATTTTTGGTGTTTGGGATACCTAACATCAAAAAACTATTTTAAAGTTAATATTTTGATTTCTTGTTAAAAATTACTTAGAATATTACCAAGGACGGGTTTTAATATCTTACACTTTTTTAGAAAAACAAAAAAGCGTAGTAAAATTGATGCAGGACCTACAACCCGCCTCCTTGGCCCTGGAGGTGCTGATGCTGTGGTGGTTGGAGGAATCAGCTTGCTGGAAGGGCCAGACACCTGCGGGGGGAGACACTGGTGCCTTGCTGTCTCCTCCTCATGGTCTTCTGACTAGTCCATTTCATGGATGGCACCTTGCTGTCTCCTCCTTGGGGTCTTGTGAGTGGCCAATGTCATGTCAGTTTCCAGGGCCTGAGTCTTCATTGGACAGCTGGCTGTAACTGAGGAAGACCTGCCCTAAGAAGTTCCGACAAAACAGCGACTTGGGACTATATAAACCCCTGAGCAGAGAGCTCAGACTCAGACCTGGGAGAGGGAACAGGAGAGCTTGTTCCCCTCCAACACAGAAGGCTGGACCTCAGAGAGGGAGCAGGAGAGCTTGTTCCCCT
>CAUYON010038362.1:0-20807 GCA_963573935.1 Arctocebus calabarensis
ACACTGCTCACAGCAACCTCCAGCTCTTGGGCTTAAGCGATTCTCTTGCCTCAGCCTCCCGAGTAGCTGGGACTACAGGCGCCCGCCATAGCGCCCAGCTATTTTTTTGTTTTGCAGTTCGGCCGAGGCCGGGCTTGAACCAGCCACCTTCGGTATATGGGGCCGGCACCCTGCTCGCTGAGCCACAGGAACCGCCCAGCAATGGTCCTTTTTTATTTTCATTTTATTTTATTGAGACAGAGCCTCACTGTGTCACCCTGGTTAGAGTGCTGTGGCATCACAGCTCACAGCAACCTCAAATTCTTGGGCTTAAGCGATTCTCTTGCCTCAGCCTCCCAGGAGCTGGGACTACAGGTGTCCACCACAACGTCCAGCTATTGTTTATTATTGTTGTCATTGTTTAGCAGGCCCTGGCTGGGTTCAAACCCATCAGCTCTGGTGCGTGTGGCTGGTGCCCTAACCACTGAGCCACAGGTGCCAAGCCAATGTTCCTCTTTCTAAATCTCACACAAATATAGAAGACACAGTAAGATGAATAACATCTTTAAAAAGTTCATTCATTTATAAATATAATCCTCTTTAATCATACTTAATGAAAATTTGCATCTTCACAAATAGAAAATCAGTAATAATCCTTTGTCTTGCTGAATGAATCACATAAATTCCTTTACATATCAAAGGTACACAAGTGAAAAAAATTGCTGAGTTTATATCATGTTCCAGGGACTATTATTTCATTTAATCTAACTGTAACACGACGAAGTGACAACCTGATTTTTCTTCAAGCAGTGAGTGTATGTTTGGTTTAAGTTTGTGCAAATAAGAAGTTTATTTTGATCTTATAGAAGATGGTGGACTAGAGGTCAAAAAAATGATCAAAACAACAAATAAATAATTGCAATTCAAGTATAATGTCTAAAAGACACTGAATTTTATACTGAAATTCAGACAGATGGAATGAAAAGCCTCTGAAGTACGGGCACTTACCATGTCAGCAGAGAGAGAAACAGAACACCCGTTTAAGATAAGCTCGAAATGAAGAGAGACTCCCAAAGAAAAGGCAAATGACAGATCCCCAGTGGCCCCCGTTACCAATATGGATGCCTGTAATTTTAGCTATAGAAGAGACCCACAGTCCTAAAAGCCCTGAGTCCACTGTGACAAGCTGCCTTGGAGCCCTCATGACTGAATTGCTCCCGAGAAGGAATGCACACTGCCACCAGGAACGCACCCATTGCCACCAGGACCTCAGCTGTTATGGCATGGTGCTATTTGGAGAAAAGAGTCACTACTGAAGTGATTGCATGCTGCCCTGGGACCCCGTAGCCTGTGCATCTTCAGCCTGGAGCCCTCCCAGCACTCCATGATACCCACAGAAAAGGCTACAATGCCAAACCCCCTGATGTACATCCATGACCCTGGCAGCCAAGCCCATACAGCACCCTGTACCCCCAGGAATAGGCAGTCAAACACAGGGGAGTTGTTGCCTCTAGACTATTCATGTGACCCCAGAGCCTGAAAACACTAGCATGTCCCTCACTGCTGGTGGTGACCCTGTCTCGTTTTTTATTTGTACACGTTTAAAGGGTCCTTTTGACCAGTGGACTTGCTGTATATGTGTGTCCCCAAGGAACTGGGGTTCAGCAGGCCTGTTCTAGCCACAGTGGCAATCCTGCCCCTAAAACTGGCAGCCATCATAGCTGGTACAAACCCCGCAGACCCAGTTCACTTGCTAGCACCCATGCTCTATAACACCATGCATGCCACCACCCTTACAACCACAGTATAGGCCAGTGAGGCACTCACAGATGTGGCTGACTTCGAGTATAGCATAAGAAATCACAAGGACACTACACTTCTGTGCCTACCCAGTGCCAAAGCCAAAGCATTTTACCCAACCAAAATTATTGGACACACCCAGAGGGAAAAGTCTTTCACTACAAAAGTTATTCTAAAAATTTGGAAAAGCCACCTCTTCCGCCAGATGGTGGAATATAGATATCAATAGTGGGAGAAACACAAAAATGTTAGGAAACATGACACCTCCAAAGGAATATAATAATTCTTAGTAACAGACTCCAAGGAAAAAGAAATGCTTGAAATGACTGAAAGAGAATTCAAAATAATTATCTTAAGGAAACCCAACAAGATATAGGAGAATAAAGGTAAACAATTACACAAAATTAGGAAAACAATTCATGACATGAATGAGAAATTCAACAAACAGTTATATATAATAACAATAACAAAGAAAAAAAAAACAGGCTGGGCACAGTGGCTCACGCTTGTAATCCTAGCACTCTGGGAGGCCAAGGCAGGTGGATTGCTTGAGCTCACAAGTTTGAGACCAGCCTGAGCAAAAAGCAAGACCCCATCTCTATTAAAAATAGAAAAACTGAAAAAAAAGAAAGAAAGAAAGAAAGAAAGCCAGAAATCTAGGGTTGATGGATTTAGAGAATGAGGTAAAAAATATATGCTACATCAAAAAAATAAAAAGATTTCATATAAACAGCCAAATGATGCACTTTACGAAACTAGAAAAATAAGAACAAACCAAACCCAAAAGTAGCAGAAAAAAAGAAATAATAAATATCAGAGGAAATGTGAATGAATTCACAAGGAGACTACACTTACTGAATCAGTAATAAAAAGTCTCCTCACAAGGAAAAGCCCAGAACTGGATGGCATCAACTGAATTCTACCAATAGTAAAGAAAAATTACCACCAATTCTTCTCAAGTTATTCAAAGAATTGAAGGGAGAGAATTCTTTCAAACTCATCCTGCAAGTATTACCCTAATACAAAAGCCAGACAAAGACATTAAAAAAGAAAAAAAAAACAAACTACAAAACAACATCTCGGATGGATAAAGATGCAAAATCCCTCAGCAAAATCATACGGAATCTAGCAGCATGTCAAAAGGATTATACACCGAAATCAAGATGGATTTATTCCAGGGATGCAAGCATGCAAATCAACAAACATGACGCATCAAATCAACAGAATGAAGGGGAAAAAATATGGCCATAATAATATATGCAGTAAAAGCATTTGACAAAATTCAACATCTCTTCCTGAAAAAAACTCATAACAGATTAGGTATAGAAAGACTGTGCCTCAACATAGTTTGACAAATTCACAGCCAACATTACAGTAGAAAAAAGTTGAAAGCATTTGGTCTAGGAAATAGAAGACAATGATGTCCACTTTCACCATTCTTACTCAGTATAATACTAGAAATCCTAGCCACAGAAACTAGGCAAGAGAAATAAATGAAGGACATCCAAATTGGAAGGGGAAAGTCAAATTTTTCTTGTTTGTACATCGAATGATTTTTTTATATAGAAAAACTTAAAGATTTTCCCCAAAATTCTAACAATTAATAAAGTAATTCAGTATAATTGTAGGACACAAAATTAACACACAAAAACCAGTAGCATTTCTAAATACCAATATTGAACTTGCTGAAAAAAAATCAAAGAAGCAGTCCCATTTATAATAACTATCAAAAAAACACTAAGAATAAATATAACCAAGGAGGTGAAGGACTTCTATGATGAAACTATAAAACATTGACAAAAGAATTTTAGGATACACAAAAAAATGGAAAGACATCCCATATTCATGGATTGGAAGAAAGAACATCAGAATAACCACACTACCCAAAGCTAACTATAGAGTCAGTGCAATTCCTATCAAAATATCAATGGTATTCTTCATCGAAGTAGGTAAAGTAATCCTCAATTTTGTATGGAACTATAAAAGACACTGAAAAGTCAAAGTAATTCTGGACAAAAAGAACAAAGCTGTGGGCATCACCTGATATCCATATGCAAAGAATGAAACAGGACCCCTATCTTTTACCATATACAGAAATCAACTCAAAACAGGTTAAAGACCTACATTTAAGACTCAAAACTGTAAAAGTACTAGATGAAAACATAGGGGAAATGTTTCCGGTCATTGATCTAGGTGAAGATTCTATTGATAAAGCCTCAAAAACACAGGCAACAAAAGTAAAAATAGACAAACAGGATTGTATCAAACCAAAAAGCCTCTGCATAGCAAAGAAAACAATCAAGAGTGAAGAGAAAACCTGAAGAAAGAGGGAAAGTAATTCCAAAGTAATCATCTGACAAGGGATTAGTATCTAGAATATAGAAGGAGTACAAACAACTCAACTGTAGGGAAAAAAAAATCCCAAAATAATCCAATTAAAAAGGGATGAATAATCTAAGTAGACGTGTCTCAAAAGAAGATACACAAATGACCAAAAAGTATATGAAAAAAAATGCTCAGTATGACTAATCATCAGGGAAATGCAAATTAATACCACAATGAGATAGCATCGCACTCCAGATAAAATGGTTATTATCAAAAATATAAAAAAAATAAGAAGAAAGAGGCTGGGAGTAATGGCTTATATCTTTAATCCTAGAATTCTGGGAGGCTGAGGTGGGTGGATTGCCTGAGCTCAGCAGTTGGAGACCAGACTGAGCAAGAGTGAGACCAGTCTCTACTAAAAATAGAAAACCAACCAGGCATTGTGGTGGGCACCTGTATTCAGGAGGCTGAGCAGGAGGACCTCTTGAGCACACAAATTTGAGGTTGCTGTGAGCTATGATTTTACAGCACTCTATGCAGAGTGACAGAGTGAGACTTTGTCTCAAAAAACAAAAAATAACAAATGCCGGTAAGAATATAGAGACTTGGGAACACTTCTACACTGTTGGTGGGGATGTAAATTTTTATAGCTATTGTGAAAAATAGCATAGAGGTTCCTCAAAAAACTTGGAGTTATTATATGATCCATCAATCCCACTACTGGGTATATATTCAAAGGCAAGGGACTCTACATGTCAAACAGGCACCTGCTCTTCCATATTTATTACAGCACCATTTGCAATAGGCAAGATATAGGATCCAGCATCCATCAACAAATTAGTGGATAAAGAGAGTGTGGTTTACACACACAATTGAATACTATTGAGACACACAAACAAATAAAATCTTGTCATTTGTGGCAACATCCATGAGCATGAAGGACATTATGTTAAATGAAATAAGTCGGGCAATAAACGAAAAATAAATTCATGTTCTCACTCATATGGAAAAGCTAAAAATTTGATCTCATAGGAGTAGAGAATAGAATAGTGGTTAGTAGAAGCTGGGAAGAGTAGGAGAGAGTAGGGACAAGAAGAGGTGGGTAATGAATATAAAATTATAGCTAGGTAAGAGGAATAATTCTAGTTTCCTATAGTAGTATAGGGTGACTATAATTAACAATAATTTATTGTATATTTTAAAATATCTAGAAGACAGGATATGTTCTCAACAGAAAGAAATAACTGTTTTAGGGGTAGATGTGCTAATTACCTTCAGGTAATCACACATCGTACGCATGTATCAAAACAACACGCTGTATTCCATACATAGGTGCAATTATTAGGTGCTCATTAAAAGTAATTTTTAAAAGCCTCTTCTTGAAATTTTCCAAGCTAATAGTGTTTGCAGCAGAATCTTTACCACTACAACCCCAAATTATCAGCAACCTCACATTGATAAGAATTAGATTCGCGTGTACAAGACAGTACAGAATATTGGGCTTAACCAAGACAAAATTTACTATTCTCTTACATAACCCAAGTCCAGAAATAGATGCTCCAGGAATGGTGCTGCATCTCCACGGGGCTGGGAGCCCAGGCTTCCTCTCTCTAGTTGTTCACCATCTGTCTCTTGGCAGAGAGGAGGGAAAGAGAAGGACACGCTCCTTCCCCGCAAACATCATTGCTCCTTAATACATCGCTCGGGATTCAGCCCCGCGAGCTTCTGTAATAAAACAGTGGTACACGTCAGCCATTAGAAGAAATTTCAACACTAGGGCAAATCCTTAGTGCTTTAGTGAGCAAACCCTGGCTGGGACATGTGAGTTATCAACACCTTTTTTGGAGCTTGCTAGCATAACCTCCACCTTTTCCTTCCCTGCTGGGAAGAAGGAGGTCTTTTTCTCGCCTCAGAACCCATCTTACTCAGCTAATCGCTACGTAGTTCTTATGATAGATCTTAAATTAAATTTTTGTATTAAAAAAGCCTATAATTTTGATATAGTAAGGGGCTAAAAACAATATTATTTCAAAAATTGACTTTGGTCTATCTTTTTTACTACCACACTTGCATGCAAAACTAGGAAATGTAGTCCTTATTATAGCTAAAAAAAAAGGGGGGAGGGGAAGAAAAATATTGGGAAGCAATCAATAGCCTTTTTTTTATATCCCTCCCAGGACCTGTTCCTTCCATCATTCAAATAAAGGCAATAATAATAGATGTCAGGGTCCCTTTGGACACCAAAGGAGTTTGCAGCCCCTATCAGGGCTCGAGACTGGTTGGTCTCAGGCCCCAGCCTATCTAGCTGTGTTCCTGACCGCTATGCTACCTTGCTCATGAACGATTGATCTTAGGTGCCTGAGGGCTATTTACTTTAGCTGAAGGGAGAGAGAGAGAGACATAGTCTTTGAGGGAATAAAGCAGTCTTCTTAGAAAGATAGTCTTTAGCAGAGCTTAGTGATCTTCAGCAGAAAGATGCCCTGCTGGTATTCTGCAGGCAGGAGAAGCAACCGAATCAGAGTGAGTGCTCCGTGATAGAATGAGCTCATTCCCAACTACCTTCTCCTCTAGCCTACTATAAGGCTGGCCTCATGCCGCTCAACGCCATAGGTGTAGAGACTGCCGATTCACCAACGCTGTCATCTCACGAGCTCTCTCATGCTCCTTAGGAGAGCCAAATCTTTCTCCATGCCCTTTCACCAAGGCGTGCCATTGTTGAGCTACAGGTGATACTTACAACTCTCACTCCTCCTAGCTGCAGGCTATATGGGCTGCTACAAATAGAGCCCCCTCTTTTCTTTTTTTCAATTAAATCAAAGCTGTGTGCATTCATGCAATTATGGGGTACAATGTGCTAGTTTTATATACAATTTGAAATATTTTCATCAAACTGGTTAACATAGCCTTGCATCCTACAGCATTTTCTGTACAGTAGGAAGCACACCATGGATTTTCAAAATAACAAATGACTTATTCATCATTTTGCTAAATTCCTCAGACAAAGCTATATTCTAGAATATAATGCATTGTACACCCCACAGGCGGTGGGGTGGGGTAGGGTGAGGTGAGGTGGGAGGTAAGGCCAGGGAACATGAGAGGGAGGGAGTGACTGAGTGCTTTATAATCTCTCATTTGCAAATCCAAAAGCTAAAATGACTGGAAAACTTAAAAATTTTAAAGAATCATTGGGCAGCAAAATTGGACTTGAAGGAATGTGAGTCTACTTGTAATCTTTACCCCACTTGATGTGAATATGATGAATATGTTTGATTTCAGGGTTAATATATCAGGCCCTTCTGGGGATATTATATAATATAAAATAACAAATATAAAAAACTCAAGGGTGAGCTAAGGGATTTTATTTCTTTTTTCTTTTCTTTTCTTTTTTTTTTTTTTTGAGACAGAACCTCAAGCTGTCACCCTGGATAGAGTGCTGTGGCATCACAGCTCACAGCAACCTCCAATTTCTGGACTCAAGAGAGTCTCCTGCCTCCACCTCCCAAGTAGCTGGGACCACAGGCGCCGGCCACAACGCCCGGCCATTTTTTGGTTGCAGCTGTCATTGTTGTTTGGTGGGCCCAGGCTGGATTCGAACCCACCAGCTCAGGTGTACGTGGCTGGTGCCTTAGCCAGTTGAGCCACAGGCGCCAAGCCAAGGGATTTTAGAGGTGTTTCTTTTCTCAATAGTTAATATCTTACTAGGCACCAATTTTATATACGTGCTTGGGAGCAGAATATGGTCATCTTTTAAAGGCAGCAGCGGGAAAAGAGTGCACCCTTTGGGAATGTACATGAGAACAGTTATATTTTTATTATATTATGTTTATTTTTATTGACCAGAAGGATTGACATTCACTCCTGCCTATTGGTCTGATATCAAGATCCCCTGACTGTATCTTTGTCTTTCTCCTCTCAGAGTGAGTTTGTTTGCCAATTGGAAAGGGAAAAATGTGATTGAGAAATGAAACTTATTTCCTAAAATCCTGAGTGTTCTTGGTCCTCAGGGGCCGATGGTCAGCCGCCCTCTATCTCATTCTACCTTTGCCAAATCCCCATTCCCTGTCCTGGCTTCTGACACGCATTAGGGTTTGCAGCTCCTATAAAACTTTCCTTATTTTCTGGGTTATGCTCCATACTAAGAGAGAGGAGGGGAAAACTCCTTTCTACATGTTCATTTGGTTGAGGACTTACTTTAGCTCTTGCATATTTCATTAACAGTGCTCCTTTCAATTCATGGAATAATGTGATAACTGAATTAAAGGGAACATCATGCATTTTTAAAATCAGCATAATTTCTGTACAGGTTCTGGAAATAAATACCTTTTTGTAATTTACTCATGTTCAGAGTCTTGATGTGTATATGTCCTTGAACCTGGCAGAATGTGACCAAAGCAAAAACGATTAACAGGTTATTAAGCTATCACAGAAGGGCAGCTATGAGATTAAGTTAGAGCTATAATCATATTCCTTCTGATTTCTATGTTTTCCAGGCTTAAATAGCTCTTCCTTTAAAAATGAGGTATTTCAGAAAATAAATGATGATCATAAAGATTTGCTAATATTTGGTAATTGTTATTTTATTTATCATTAAGACGAGCTACTTAAAAAGCTGGAGGAAAATTCCAATTCTGCATCGGGCTGGCACAGTGCCTGGGAAGCAAGTCGCTTCCTCAGAGGTAGCCTTATCTGGAGAAATGTGTTCGTTCTTTCAACATACATTTCCTGAATCCTTACCCTGTGTCAAGCGTACTGCTAGCTCTTGGAAATACAGAGATAAATTGAGGCACCATCTCTTCCTTTGAGACAGATGGATTTGAGAACATTGAAAATAAGAATAGAAGGAATAAAACACCTTTTGGACTTCATGCTACAGCAGCTTGTACTGTATTTTAATTCTCCATTAAAGGGAAGTGTCTATTACTTCTTTTTGACTAGTTCCCAGCACTGTTCTAGCCTTACAGAATAGTTGGGGTACTAATTGAAAAGGAAAGTTAATTGAAAGGCAAACAATGTAATCAATTCACCATTAAGTGATGGTTAGGGGAAAACCCTAAGGGAATGACACTTTTTTTTAAATTTTGTTTTTGCTTTTGTTTTTTCTCTTCCTCTTTATCTCACACAAAGAATGCCCTTGACTCCAGATAGCTCTCAAAAGAAAAATAAACAAAACACCCCAAACAGCGATGGAGTGAACGAGACTGCATGGTTCTGTTATTCTTCTGAGAGCTGGATTGCTAAACCCTATCTTTTTGCATACTGAGTGCTGCGTGTGTGATTTTTCACATATGCACTCTGCTGGGTTACCATGGTGATCAAAAGTTATCATTGCCTTCCAGTTAGTTTTTTTTTTTTTTTTTTTTTTTTTGTCGACTTGCAACATAACAATTTCTGTGTTCCGTATGTGGAAAAGAGCTGGGGATATAATAACAGGTCACTATTCAAATCCCAGCACCATCTAAAAACCAAGAAAGAATATTTGAAATTGTGATATCACGTTCATATGTATTTTTCATTTCTAAAAAAAAATAGTTTCCATCTGTAATTCCATAAACAATTACACTCGGTTTGATTGCACTTCACTGTATGGTGCTTCACAGATACTGCAGTTTTTACACATGGAAGGTTTGTGGCCCCCTCCATAACCAGGAAGCCTTCCGCGGACAACACGTGCTCGCTTGTTTAATTGGACCTCTCATCATTAGGTTGCTTTTGAAAGTCCAAAATCAGAGCATGTTGGGATGACAGTACATGGTGAAAGGAACGTTCTTATTCTTTATTTCTTTTCTTTATTATGTAAAGCAGAGTCCATAGAGTGTGTCTTCTCCTCAGACGGCAGCTTGTAGGAAACAAAGATGGGATGACATGTTTTAATATAAAAGCATTCAGATTTGCAACCCTCAGAGAGCAAAGCAATTTCCGCTGCATTCCAATGTTGCTGTTTAAAGTAGATCTTTCATTTTTCTTAAGTTAAGAGTAAGGAAAATAATTTCAAGACAGAACAAGAACTTCAAAGTTTAATTTCCTGGTTATAACATCAGAGTACCTAAATGTGCTTTTAATATTACCTTTTCAGAGTTTCCTCATTTCCTGGCTTCAGCATAAAACAACTTAGCAGAAATTGAAGAGATTATAATCAAAGAAATGCAAGAAAAAGGGAAGAGGGGAAATGGGGTGAGGAGGTGAGGGGGCAGGGATTTCCAAATCGTCCCCTTAGATGTTTCAGCTCCAGTTAGAGTAAGACAAAGAGCCAATGTTTCTGTAACTCTCACTGTGTGCAGCTTCTCCCCAGAGAGACATCTACGGTGTCCGTTGCAAGCCTATCATACTGGTGTATCCTTAGAATCCACTTTATAGATAAGGAAATCAAGACACGGAGAAGTTAAGGTCAGGCAGTTAGCATGCAACAGAGCCGGGATCTTGCTTCAATATCCTTGCTCTGAGCCACTGTGCTACACTGGCCCTCAGGAAGGCATCCCTCAGCATCAGGTCCCAGATCCGAGAACTGGATTCCAGAATACAACTATAAGAAAGAAACATAAGAGAATGCAAAGAGATTTGAAAACCAAAACTGATCGTGGCAAATTTGATTCATATTAATTTAAATTTTTCTATCATGCTTGGCTTTGCACGGCATGAAACTCTGGCAACAATCTCTCCTCAACCATCAGGCAGTGGGGAGGTCTGGCCAGTGTGTAAATATCTTAGCAGGAAAGTTCCAGAGAACAACCAGAAGATGTTCTTTGAAGGAAAACCTGTTTCTCTAGCATCTCCAGAATCTTTACATCTTGAATATTCTATGTTCTTGTAAAATTGCAGTTGAATAACCTGTGTAAATCCCTGCAGTATTCATAGGACGTTTTCCTACCAGAGAAACACTGCTATGAGCAGTAATTGGGGTGCTAAACGCCTGGGAAGGGTTGATAAGAGGTAAACTCCAGAAAAGCTTGGGTTGAAGTAGTCAGTACTGACCTATCAGTCAACTACTGTGTGCAAAACACAAGTAGAATCAGCGGCTAGGGAGCACAATAATAATTTTAATTTAGAGGCTTCATAGGGTTTACATCCAAATATATGGAAAGAATGATACGTTTCCTAAAGTTTTTGTACACTTTATGAACATATACTACTTTTTAAAAGATTAAACCCAAGCTTTAGTTTTATTTTGATATTTGACAACTTAAAAAGAAGTTAGTGGGGTTGGGAGAACAGCCCTTATGTACAATTAAGACTTCTGCTGGTCCCTTGCATTTATATAAAAGACAAAACTAATTAGAATAACAAGGAGTGAAGATGGATCCATTCAAATTGCCCTCTTTAATATTTCTTTCTAAGGTCATACGGATTTACAGTTCATATCCTGCAACCTGGCACTCAGTTATGAATGATATCGTTTTGCTA
Source organism: Arctocebus calabarensis (assembly GCA_963573935.1). NCBI lineage: Eukaryota > Metazoa > Chordata > Mammalia > Primates > Lorisidae > Arctocebus > Arctocebus calabarensis. The sequence goes on from CAUYON010038362.1 coordinate 11,503, forward strand.
ATCTCCCCAAAACTAAAGTGTCCTGATTACAAAGCCCATATCTTACACTTCTGCAATATTTGTTAAACTGGGGCCCCTGTGCTTCAGTCTCAGAAGATATTAGTCCTGAAGATGTTAGGTAACGTCTACACATTAAAAAGATTTTTCAATTAACTTGAGTCTTTTCACTCTGCTGAGTGAATGTCATGATGGAAACACAGTCTTCTGAAATTTTTCTTAGCATTTCCTTTTTCCCTTCCCAACCACTCCCACCCTACACTGCTGCTGTTTCTGCATCCTTTATATAAACAAACAAAAATTCTTAGCTCTAGCTCAGTTCTAGCTTCTGTATCTGTCAAGAGACTTGTCTTCCATTCTCTTTTTATTTATTTATTTTTGATTTGAAATATAAATCAAATACCATAAAACTCACCCCTTTAAAAAAGCTGACAATTTAGTAGGTTTTAGCATATTTACAAAGTTGTGTACTACCTAATGTCAGAACATTTTCATCACCTCGAAAGAAGCCGTGTACCTATGAGCAGTGACTCCCTATTTCCCACCCTTAGTCCCTGGCAAGCACTATTCTATTTTCTGTTGCTATGGATGTCTATTTGAGACATTTTATATAAATGGGATTATACAATATGTAGGCTTCTATGTCTGCCTTAGTTTATTCAGAATAATGTTTTCAATGTTAATTTATGATGCAGCATGTATCATGAGCTCATGTCTTTTCATGACTGAGTAATATTCCATTGTAGGGATGTAATGCATTTCATTAATTCATCAATGAATAGAGACATGTGAATTTTACTTCTTACTTTTTAAATAAAATTATTAAATTATGATACCAGTTATCTGTTGCTACATAGCAAATTGCCCTGAAACTGAACAAAACAGCAAGCAGCAATTATCTCACATAGTTTCTGAAGGCCATGAATCTTAGCTGAGTGGGTCCAGCTCAGGGTCATTGCTCAGCCAGAGCTGCAGTCATCCGAAGTCCTCCTCAAGATCCACTTTCCAGCCCATTCATAGAATTGTTATCAGATCTCAGTTCCTTGCTGGTGGTTGAAGAGAGGTTCCCATGTCCTGGTCCTCAAAGATACACGCCTGTTCTACAAGCAAAATATCTTCACTTCAACCCAATATTCTTAAAAGTTGCCACCCATTACAGCACCATCTTAAGGTCCAAGATTTCATTTAAATCATCCAAGTCAGATCTGGCTGAGACTTTGGGTGTGATCCACCTTGGGGACATTTTTTCTCTTTTTGAGTACCTGTGAAACTAGAAAATATGTTATGTTTTCTCAAAATCCAAAGTGATATGGTCATGGATACAGAGTACAGACATTCCTATTTAAAAGGGGGAAAAATGAAAGGCAAAGGGAATCATCATTCCCAAGCAACTTCAAAGTCAAGCTGGGAACACAACATGAGGTTTAAGTCCCGGGGAATAATGCTTTTTGGTTCATAGCTATGCCCTGTCGGTGAGCGTTTTACCGTCTGGACCATCAGCTCTGCCCTCTGAATCATCCTTTTTCATAAAGGAGCAAATGTTTGTGTCTGCGTAGTTTTACCAGCATTTTTTCTGCCTGTGGAAGTCTGGGAGTCCAGTAGCCTTCTTTCATTTTATTCTGTCCCTTTCAGTCCAAGCATGTAGCATTTTGGCTCGGATAAAATTCTCAAGAACGTTGTGAGTCACCTTTGCATGCCACAGAGATTTATTCCATTAGACAGGTCTTTTCTATTTTTGGTTTCTGTTGAGGTGGCTGAGGAAATCCATGAGTTCCAAGCCTAATTCCTTCACAGAGTCCTCTTTGTGATTGAATGCCTTAATGCTTTGTCCTTCCAAGGCACTAACAAGACCATCCAGCTACCCCCTTGGTTTGTTCTCCACAAGGGCATGCTTTCTCCTAATTTCAGCTATTTTATTTTCAATTTGGAATGACTGAGAATTTTCTAAATCATGAAATGCTGATTTCCTTTTGACTAACAGCTCTTCCCTCAATTTATCCCTTTCCGTCATGAGAAAAGTGAGAGGAGACCAGGCTGCACCTTCAACACTTTGCTTTGAAATATCTGCTGCTAAATATCCACATTTGTTGCAAGATCTCCTCTCCACATAACCCTAGGAGAAAATTCAGCTCAACATTCGGTAACCATATTGTTGTGCCTAAATCGCAGGGTCCCCCTATAAATCACCCATTGACCAAGTCCGATGCAAAAGCAAGAGGCAAATTTATTAGCTAGCCAAGGCTTTCTGTTCCTGACACAGCAGGGTAGCAGAGAAGCCTCCTCTGCAGAGGGAACAGCAGTTTTAAGGGTACAGAAAGGAACGAAGGGAGGGGGTGTTGGGCACGAACTGCTGGGGAGAGCTGGTAGGGGGCCTAAGGGTCTGGTAATGTTCTGGGTTAATTGGCCTGGGGACATATATACTACCAGGATGGCTGAGGTTAGGCACCCTTATCGCTTGGGGTGGACATACTGGAGCCACGGGCGGGGAGGAAGCAGGTTGCCTATCACCTTTGGTATTCGGCTGTAAATTGACTCTTTGGTATGTAGCCATAAATTAGCCTTTGATGTGCAGCTGCAAATCAAGGCTGTGGGGCAAAGTAGAATTAGTGAAAGGCTGTGGAACAAAATGAGTTAGCTTTAACAAAATGGAATCAGCTTGGTTCTTTCAATATGACAAGGTTTTCCTTTTCTCCAGTCTCAAGCAACACGCTCTTCGTTTCTTCCTGAACCTTTATTAGCTGCACCTTTAACATTCATGTTTCTACCAACAGTCTGTTCATGACAATTTTTGTGTCCTATCAGACATCATTGGTCTTCTGCATCATCCTGCTCTCTTCTGAGTCCTCGGTCACAGAGATATTAACACTCATATCTCTACATATCGCTCTTCAAGGAAATCTAGGCTTTTCCTATCATGTTCCTAAAAATGCTGCACCCACTGCCCAAGTCCAAAGAATCTTCCATATTTTTAGATACGTGTTACGGTAGCACCCCAATATTGGTACCATAATCTTTATCAGTCTCCTATTTGTTGCTATAAATTATCATTAATGTAGGGACTTAAAACAACACAAATTTATTATTATACAGTGTCAGAGGTAAGAAGTCTAAGATGATGAGCTGAGTTGTATTCTCCTAGGAGGTTTGGGTGACAATTCATGGCAGGGCCTTTCTGGTTTCTAGAGGTTGTCTGGGTTCCTTAGCGCGTGCCTCCTTTTTCCATCTCCAAAGCCAGCAACATTGCATCTCCCTGACCCTGTTTCAATTGTCAGATCTCTTTCTGTAACCAGAGCCGGGAAAGGTACTCTAATTATAAGGACCTAGGTGATTGGACTGGGCCCAGCTGGATAATTCAGAATAATCTCTTCAATCTCAAAGTCCTTAACTTTATTACGTCTACAGAGTCCTTTTTGCCATTTAAGGCATTTTATACTCACAGGTTCCAGGGTTTAGAACATGATCATCTTTAGGCGGGCATTATTCTGTCTACCATAACACTTTTCATTAAATTTAGTTCTAGGCATTCAATGTGATGCTACTGGAAATGTTTTCATAATTTTAATTTTCAATTGTTTCTGGTAAGCAGAAATTCAGTTGATGTTTGCATTTTAACCTCACATTTAATGATCTTCCTAAATTTACTCAATACCTCAACTAAATTTTGGACTTTGGTATAGTCTATGTACATAATTATACTAATATTATCTATGAGTTTATGGGTTTATGTCATTTACCATTTGCACGCATTTGTTCCCCACCCATTGTGCTAACTATGAACCCTAGTACAATAGATGGTAAACAGACTCACTTGACTCAAGAGGAAAGCATTCAACGTCTTTCTATTACTTATGCTGCTAATGATAGGTATTTTGTAGATAACATCCACAAGAACAGTCTTCTGCCTATTTCCTGCTACTAGTTTTCTCTGAATCTTTATCTGAAAGAATGTTACATTTATGAAATATCTTTCTGTGTCTATTTAAATGATCATATGAATTTTCCCTTGTCTTATTAATATTGTAATTTCCTTTTGGTTAACAGCATCAACTGGTTCTCTTAGGTTATGAATTCCCGAAATAGACTAATTTTGATCACAAGAACTTATTCTTTTTATGTGTGCTAAGTCTTCCTTATGAAAAGGTGTTGAATTTTAACAAATACCTTTTTGTATCTATCAGAAGTAGCATATGAATTTTTCCTTTATCTTATTAATGTGATTTTAAAAATCAAAAAACTTGAAAGCTTCCAGTTCTTCTCTCGACCAAGAAGTTTCCAGTTGTCTACACAAAGTTCAGCCTTTCTTTTCTCTGTAGTAGTGGACTGAAGGTGGGGTCCAGTTCCTGACGCTGTGAGTCACCAGTGCCAAGGGAGTGGGTGAGAAGGTAGTGCTTTCAGGCTTGGGCCTTACAATGTTGCATGTGCACACTTCCTCACTGCTTCCCCTGCCCCTGTGCTGAAATACAAATTTAGTACAAATTCGGTGGTGTGGGTAAGAACTCTTAGACCTTGTTTCTAAAGCACTTTCTGTAGCTGACAGCATTTGCGTCACCTTTAGCCCCAGCTTGCCAAAGATGCAGAATGCCTGGCACCTGCACAGAGCAACTGAATTAATATCTGCATTTTAATATGGCCTCCTGGTGAGGTCAGATTCCTGCCCACATTAAGGTTTGAGAAGTGCTGCTGTAGGGTGGTGGTGGAGAAGCAAGATAAGAGGCCCTTTCGTCCTTGGGATGTATCAGTGGAAGTCTTGGTAACAGCAGGTAAGCTCGTATTCCCACTACAGCAAGGGGAGACCAAGCACAGGGGATTTGCCAGCAGCCACTAGAGCCTGCATTAGCAAGTCTTCTGAGAGACTGAACAAAATAAGAAATGACAGCTGAGGCTTCCAACATAGACAGTCTTGGTCCTGAAGGTAAATTCCTCCTGGTTTTCGCATTTTTAGGGACTATAACTCCACACCTTGTCCTATGTCTTCTTGCCCTCCAAGGAAGCCAACCAAACAATCCTCATGCCCACACAGAGTTCCCAGCCACTGTTTCTCATCAAGGGAGAGAAGTAGGCTGGGGGACCTTCGTTCGCAACTCATACCAGCTACAGCTCTCTCAGGCTTGCTTTCTTCAACTTGAGTAAATAAGCAGGAAAAGTCAGGCATTTATAAAAAGAACACAGTGTGAAAGAGAAAGATTATAATAAAGATTAACAATAGGGCCAGGTGTAGTGTTCATGCCTGTAATTCAAGCACTCTGGGAATCCAAGGTGGGTGGATTGCTTGAGCTCAGGAGTTGGGGACCAGCCTGAGCAAGAGTGGGATCCCGTCTTTACTAAAAATAGAAAAACTAACCGGGTGTTGTGGTAAGTGCCTGTAGTCCTAGATACTTAGTGTTTACCAGCACTCTACCCAGGGTGACAGAGGGAGACTCTGTCTCAAAACAAAACTAAACAATAACAACAAAAAAATTAACAATGGACCCAGGAGAAACAGAAAATACAAGATACGTAATGTGACAGAATAAAAACCCTTCTTCTGAGACTCAGCAAGAATCAAAAGTGTATTTTAGCCATTAAATAATAGCAACTCCATGAAAACAGAACTATCAGGGAACATAAAGTGTTTTTAGACATTAAACTTATGTTTAACAGTAATAAATTAGTATAATAAAAAAACAAAATCAAAAATCAAGGAAATCTCCCAAAACACAGAGCCAAAAGGAAAGTGATGGGAAAAAATTGAGCAAAAAGAGTCCTAAATGACCAGTGAATAAAGGCCTTCATTTGATCAATGATGGGATTTCCAAACAGAGTAGAGAGAATGGACAGGAAAGTTATCAAAGAAATAGGAGAGCTTTGGTCAGAGCAAAAAACAAACACAAGGAGAATTTTGAGCTTGCTTGTAAGTTTGTTTGAGAAGAAGTGTAAAGGTCTGTGAGTGGCCCTCAGAAGTGAAGATGATGCTGATGTTTGGTTTTATTTTAATTTTCCCATCATTTTGCAGTAAGCATACATAGAAGAATCTAGGAAAATGAGCCCAATTTGTAGCTTAATTCCCACAGGAACAAGGATTTGACTTAAAATGGGTCAACTCAGAGGAGCTATTCAGGAACCACTTAGCTTGTAACACAGAGTTGCCATTCCTCAATTTTTATTTGACCCACAGAATTGAGGCCTCAAAAGCCAGGTAAAAGGTCATCATTTAGCCTCTGGGGGACTTTTATGAAGATATGTTTTCATGAAGTCATTCACAACATAACAGGTTTGATGTGGTGAATAACCTTACCCTTAAAGTTGGTGTGCTATGCAGTCAATCACCTTTCCAGAATATCAGAGTCATAGAGCTAAAAAGAATTCTGGTATCACTGAACCTTGTTGGGCTTAAGTTTGCTCAACTATAAAATGAGAGGAAAGAATTAGATTTATTAGGTCTCTAAGAGTTGAGATTTTTCCCTCAAGGCACTGTGTTTCATGTGGCATGGTAGTGCAGGGTTGGGTAGAATACAGTATGACATAATCATTCCTTTGTATTGACCTTCATATTATAGATTATTCTCTATATTTTCAAGTCCAATGCTAATAATGACTTAATAGTGCTTTATGCAATAATGATCTCCTGAGAGAGCAAGATTTTACACCAAATAAATTGAGGTTTATTTCAAATATTCCAAATATATTAAAATTATTTCCCAAATTAACATGCTGTTATCCCACAGAGTAATGGCTCTAAATGGACCCTATTGGTGTAGCACCTGCATGTCAGATGTCCTTAGAAAAACATTGTCAAATCTTGGTATATTTAATGCCATCTTATGACCACTAAGTTAAGAGTTTAAGTTGTTTTCCATCTGTGCTTATTTAAAAATGCTAAATATTCTTAAAAGTACATTCAGTAAAACAATATGAAATACATACACACAAGTTTTCAGGACAGTAAGAAATAAACCTTAAAGCTAAGTGTACTTTCCAAGTGATTCTGTTAGTACTTACTTGCTTCTCATTTGTTCAATTCTTTGCTCTGTAATGTCCACTGGGAGGTGGTGGCAACAGGAAGAAAAATGTTTTTAAATAATTTATAGGAGAAAAAGGTTATAATGAGAACATCATGTTTATTTCTTCTTATTCTTTTCCATTGGAGCTGGACAATTACTTCTTTATTCTGTTCTGGCTCTGGGACACAGTGGACCAACTTTCTAGCATTCAGGGTTGAAAGACAACAACCGCTGTAAAATAAAACTGATGGCACATAATGAGACCGAAATTCAGGGCCAATATTGTTTTGTTGGGGACTCTGGAAGAGATCTAAAATGAGCAATTTACTTCACATTTTGAATACACAATTTATTGCTTTCATATAGTTATAGCTAGACTTCTTTGGATTTCTACTACCTTCTATGAATTTGATAAGAACAAGGAGACTGTCATTTAAAATCCTTTAATGTAGATAAAGTGCTCCTTGTGGTGTCAAGGACCTAAAAGATGCCTACTATATGAAATCCACCTTCGTGAACATTCATTCATTCACTGAATGCAACAAGCACATATTATACCTCTTACTTCCTTGTATGTGCCCTGGTAGGACACATTATAACAGAGAAAATCATATGCCCACTAGTTTTACAGCAAACCTCAGTATTTTTTTCTAACTGAAGTTAAATTTAGAAAATTCTCAACATTCCCAAATTCTCATTTAAGACTAAAAACAATATGTAATTAATGGGATAGTAAGGATTAAGAGAAGATGAAGAAAACTTGATGATACTTTTCACTAAACTGTAGTGGAGAGTTTTTTTTACTTTCCCATTTTATTAAAAACAATTTCAAAAAAATTTATAATGAACACCTATAGATTCTAGATTCCTTTAGATTCTACTGGAGTTTTCTCCTAGTACTGATTTTACATGTATCTATTCATCTGCCCACTCTCTACTTAGCAATCTGTTTTGTGTTTTTGTACATGGCAAAGAAAATTGCAGCCATGAGTACACTTCCCTCTAAAATTGATATACATATCATTCACTATACCTCAATGATTACTTATCATTTTTTTCTTCTATATAAAACATACATGCCCAAATATTAAGATTGGCTGAGTTTGGCAAGTATGTACATGTGTGCAATCTAAACCCCTACTGAGATAGAGAAGATGACCATCACTTCAGAAAATTCCCTCATGTCCTTCCAGTCAATTCTCCTTCCTCCTGCCTGTGTTGGGGGCATCAGCATTCTGTCCCCTGTGTCCCTGAGCAGCAGTCAAGTGCATGAACACTTCGCACTTTGTTTATCCCTTCTCTTGTTGATGGATGCCCTAATTTTTCCAATTTTTAGCAATTATAAATAAAGCTGTTATGAATATTCTTGTAAAAGTCTTTGAGGATGGACACATATTCTCATTTCTTCTAGAAAAGAACGGCTGGATTATAGGTGAGTTGTGGGTTTCGGTTGTGCCCACATTGGTGCTCCCACCAATGTTTGCTCCACTTTCCTGTCAACATTTGGATTATGGGTTCTTCTTCCTCTTCTTTTCCTCTTTGTCTTCTCTTTTTTCCCTCATTCACCCCTCTTTCTCCACCTTCTTTTTATAAAAATCTCTCTCTGTCACCCAAGCTAAAGTGATGTCATCATAGCTCACAGCAACTCAAACTCCTGAGCTCAAGCAACCCAAGTAGCTGGGTCTACAGGCTCCCATCACAATGCCCAGCTAGTTTTTCTGTTCTTTTTTCTCACTCTTGCTCAGGCTGACCTTGAACTCCTTGGCCTCTCAACTTTAGCTATCCTGGTAAGTGTGCAGTGATACTCATCATGGTTTTAATTTGCATTTCCCTGGTAACTAATGATATTGAGCATTTTTCATATACTTATTGGCCATTTGTGCATCTTTTGTGAAATGTCTGCTAAGATCATTTGACTGTACTGGATTGTTTTTCTTTTTATTAGTTATTTGTATGATTTATGTATTTTAAATGGCAGCCCTTTGCCAGGTGTTATATTCTGTGGATATTCTACCTGACTTGTTGTTTGCCTAGTTTTTTTTGTTTTGTTTTGTTTTGTTTTTGTAGAGGCAGAGTCTCACTTTATTGCCCTGGGTAGAGTGCCGTGGCGTCACACTGCTCACAGCAACCTCCAGCTCTTGGGCTTAAGCGATTCTCTTGCCTCAGCCTCCCTAGTAGCTGGGACTACAGGCGCCCGCCACAGCGCCCGGCCGAGGCCGTGCTTGAACCCGCCACCTTCGGTATATGGGGCCGGCGCCCTACTCGCTGAGCCACAGGAGCCGCCCCCAGCTATTTTAATTGTTGCAGCCATCATTGTTTTTTTGGTGG
>CAUYON010038363.1:0-37147 GCA_963573935.1 Arctocebus calabarensis
CCCACCCCTCCCCTCCCTTTCCCCTATCCCTGTATTCCTGTGCTATAATTGGGTTTTAGCCTTCATATGAAAGCTATAAATTAGCTTCATATTAGGGCTGAGTATATTCTTCTTAGCAAAGTATCTCAAGAATGGAAGAAAAAGTATTCATTTTTTATTCTGCAAAAAATTCCTCTGACTGTAATACTGATTGTACAGATCTGTGAAAATACTAAAAATCCGCTGAATTATACACTTTAAATGGGTGAATTGTATAATATGTGAATTATTAACATATCTCAACAAGGCTGTTAAAAAAAGAAGGAATAATAGGAAGCTTCTAGGGAGCATGGTGATCATATAAATTGAAGACCCCCTCCAATAGAGTAAGAATTCTTCTAGTGGTAATAAAGTTCAGGGTTCATGTTGCTATTTCACACATTAAAGACTTCCTTTATCTTTTAGCTATTTCAATTGCTTTCAAAATATGGTTCAGATAATTACATAACTCATAAACCAGTGGTTATCGTAAAATTTAAGAGAACGAAATTAAATTAGTTTATTTTGCATGTGAAGAAAGCAAGCTTACTAAGCATTTCTTAAAATACATTGTAGTTTTTAAAACTATAAAAAAAATTGTAGCTTTAGTAGCCTCCCACTAGGGTCCTTAAACTCTCTAGAAGGATCTACCTGAGCAAAACCCGCATTCCCTTATTAATAATACTAGGTAATATGACTTCAAAATATATCTTTGCTAAATGTTAGCAAAGTTTTGTTGACTCCATGCTGGGAAAGCAATGTTAATGTCCACGGTGAGTCTAGTAGTAGGAATCATTTGTTGTGTACAACAAAATTTTATAACCACTTTATAACATAGCATTTTTCTCTATGATAAAGCCAAAATATGATAAAGCCCACAGATATTTGTTCTGTTTTGATGAAAATGACATTCTATCAATATAAAACTAGACTTTTTTATATAAACAGCAAAAGAATAAAAATATTCTTATATTTTTTATAATATATAGGCTATTCTTTAAATTTCCAGTAGTAAATTCAGTATAACCAGCTATTAAAACTCTATGAATTTAAAGGTTCAACTGCTATAGAACATTTCAAAATTCAAAAATATATTTGATATGAACCATTGTATTAGGAAAAAAATTAAATGATAATTTGTTGATATGGTGATTGAAATTTCAGAACCACATGGTAAGTAACCCATTAAATAAAAGTGAGGATCCTGCTTCCTAATATACATTGCTTTAATTGATATCCATAAAATTATTTTACTTTCTTTATGTGCTAAAATATAAAATACATACAATATAAAATGTGAAAGTAAGGTTGTTATCTGGATAAAATATGCAGAAGAAAACTAAATAAGGAATAATATACAGGTTTAGATGCTTAGTGATTTCTATATTGGCTTGAATATAAAGTTATAAAAATAACCTACCAGGTTATCTTGAAAATTGTGGTTTATGTTTAAGTTGATGGGATAATTAGAAAATAGTCGCCCACTGAGTTGTATCAAGATTAATTTCTGTCTCAAAGTTGGTCATTGCTTTTAGCCACTCTGCCTGTTTACATTAGCTCAACTAATTTTAAACTGACTACTTGAGTATAAACACACCTGAAGTTTACATGGAACATTAAGACTTAAAGTACTTCAAATTCAACAGTGTATATTTATTTTTCGGTCATTTGGCACTTGAGCTTAAAATGCGTAGGATTGTCTCGGTGTTGAATTTAGAATTTAGTCTCACCCACATATTATCCAACATACTTATTATCAATTATCTCTGCTGCTCTATTGAGTCTCCCATACAGCCCCTTTGGGCAGCGATAGTTACCTTTTAGTTCCTTAGAGTCCTTGCAGATAGAGATATGTAAAAACATCCTACTTCACTAAAGCCTTCCTAGAGATCCTTTCAGCCAGTATCAGGAGAAGCTGGTGATCGTGGATTCTACACTTTGCCAGTATTACTGCCTTTTTTTTTTTCTTTTTTTTCTTTTCCTTTCTTTCTTTCTTTTTTTTTTTTTTTTTACAACAGATTATCTTTGGTTAGCCTTCATTTACACATTTATTTATTCATTCCTTTTTCATCGATCAGTTGGGTGGGGACCAAATTTAATTTTCTTTCTTGGATTCATAAATTTTCAGAATATCAAGACTTTCATAGTTCTTTTTGAAACACATTTTGCTCTCTGGCACTCTCCAGGTAAACACCTACACTTATACTAATTATCTGCATTGGACAGAGATTTAAATGAGGTATGATCAATGTGCTGTCCAAATTTTGCCCTGAGATAAATGGCAACTTCTAACTCAATTACAGGTAAATTTTTCTTTGCAATCATTCATGTTTGTTCATTAGCTCTCAGCCCAACTTCCATAAATCCTCAAATTTATCAGTGTTGATTTCTACCATGAAGGAAGTAAATTTAATGGCTTTCAAAAATATTTGTATGCATTTAAGTAAATTTTTAATGTACCATGGAGGACAGTCTTTTAAATGCCATTGATGGGTGGAGAGCATTTTGTGAATTGCATTAGCATTATGGAGGTGAACACCCCCTGAACAAAGGGTGGCTTTTCCTTCAATGAACTAGCATATATTCATCGTACATCACTTCACTAGCATTTCTGTCTCTAGTCCTTGCATCCATAAGATACTGTGGCTTGTAACATTTCACTTAAAAGTCTTCAACTCTTGTAAACTGGCAAAATGCTAAAAGATCTATTTCCTGTTATGGAGAACAGTTGTAAATTTGTATTCTACTTGTGGTAATTCATTGAACTATGTCCTCATATTGTGTGCACTTGTCTCCGATACTGCTTTACTTCCATTAATAAATAAATAAATAAATGAATAAAAAGGGGCAGCACCTGTGGCTCAAAGGAGTAGGGCGCCGGCCCCATATGCCGGAGATGGTGGGTTCAAATGCAGCCCAGCCAAAAACTGCAAAAAAAAAAAAAAAAGAAAGAAAGAAAAAATTGCCATCATTTTCAGTGTACATGTAGTAGTTTATACCAGACCAATGATAAGGTCGTTACCAGATGAATGATCCTATTTATCTACCAAGAGCATTTAGAAAACTTGGGTAAAATACAACAAAACACTTTTTCCAACACTTTTTGGAGGTGTTGGAAAGCTGCTGAGTCAGCCAAGACTTGAGAACTCAGGCTTCATGAGAAAAAGGAATCTCACTGGGGTGAGACTAGGATTACACATTTACCCTTAGAGCATTTGGCAATTCTTGGAATGGATAGATGATTAAGAGATGATTGGAACTGATTGCATCAGTTCCAAGCAATCACACTGGACTAATTTCACGAAAATCGAATTTCAATGCTGTTTGGGGCTTCAACGCTTGTTGGAGGCACCAAACTTCCTGAGAAAAGGGAAGCACAGAGAACCTGAGGCTGGGAAGTTCCTCCTCACAGAAGTTGCTCTTTAGACAAAAGGTTGGGGAGTGAAGCAGACAGGAGGGAAGCAACAGAGATCTCGCATACACATACTCGTCAGCTCTTTCTGCTGAGAGGACCTAGAGAAAAGGACACTCCATGGCCTTGGGTGTATCTAGTACCCAGACCTTGATCTCTAAATACCATTGAGGGAATCTTGTTCTCAACCAAAGGTCAGCAAAGTTTTTATGTAAAGGCTATCAAGTCTTGTCTTAAATACTCCACTGTGCTGTTGTAATGTACAAAAGAGAAAATTTAATGTGTGCCTCAATATAGCTAACTATTGACTTCTTTCCAACTGGCTGGCTAGTTGTTTTTTACTTTATATTTTGCTATTTCATATCCTATTTGCCTTATTTAAATAATCTGTTGTTATGTTCTTCCATAATAATATTAAATTATAGAAGATATAAATTGGGCTTTGATTGTTTATCCTAGGAAAAGTATGGTATATGACACATTTAATCATGTTTTAATATTACAACAAGAACAATTTGGTTCGCGTTGCTTTTTCATCCAAGAAAAGTAAAAACTGTTATAAATTACTTACAAGAGAGGATTTATTTAGGGTATCTAAGAGGACTATAATAAGAGTATTTCATTGACATGTTATTAACTACTTTGAATGATGGTTTAAAAATCCAAAAAGACTCAGTTGTACTACACATGCATAAGTATTTTTAAAACAATTCAGGGAATACTATAGATCATATAACTTATGTAGATCTCTCAGAAACAGACCCTGAGAATAACTCTCAGGTTTATATGGGAGGTGAAGGGAATACCTGTAAGGATGTGGTGAGAATAAGACAAGAAAAGGCAGGCAGTGAAGGCCGCCTGACCACCCTTGTCAGCACTGCAGGAGAACAGTGCTTCATCCCCTTGAAGACTAGCAAAGTCAACCATCATGGTTTGAGGGCTTCTCTGGGGAATGTAAACTCCTGAACACCTCTGGTCTTCTGTCCTCACAGCAAATCAGACTCCTTGCAACAAGTTAAAGGCTTCAAGCACTGACATGTAGGTGCTGGTAGCAAGAAGCCAGGCCAGCCATGCTGAAGGTGAATGCATGAGGGCTTAGGTGAGAAAACTTCTGTAAGAATGTATTTGACTGATGAGTCTACAGCAGCTTCTGACACTTACAAAATTGTCAGTGCCATTTTTCTTAGGTTTTTGTAGCTGAGTAAGAAGCAAATTTGTTTAACCAAGTATTTTTATTTTATCTTTTTCCTTTTAGATTTGCAAAAGCAGCAAAGAGATGTGTTTCCTACTTAATAATATGAAGTTGCTATCCCACTTGGAGCTTGTCTCCAAAACTTCATTACATTTTACTTTCCTTGGGAAAGGATGCCCTTGTTGGGAAGGACAGCTGAAGTCAAGTACAACATCCAGGGCAACAATCTTCAGAGTACCTCTGAGCCACCCTGCAGAGCATCCTGTGAGCATCTGAGCACTGGCAGAAGTAGTGGTCATCTTCTGCGGCTCCGAGTGTGAGTCCACATTCCCTATCTTTTCAAACATATTAGGGATTACTCCATTAGTTAACTGGTAGAGCTCAGTTTGCTTTGGATGCTATAAAATGTGTTTGGACCTTATTTGTGTCTAATTTAATTCTTCAACATATTACCAGGGAGAAAAATAAATTAAAAACTAACTCAATATGGTGGGGGGTGGGGGGCGCCTGTGGCTCAAAGGAGTAGGACGCCGGCCCCATATGTCAGATGTGGTGGGTTCAAATCCAGCCCGGGTCAAAAACTGCAAACAAACAAAAACCCAAAAAACTAACTCTCAAGATCTATATGAGGAAAATTGCAAACATCTGATGAAATAAATCAAAGAAGATCAAAAACATTAAGAAATAGTCTACCTTTATGGATAGAAAACCCCAAATGGATCTTCTAACCATTAAGCTAGAAGAAAAATGGCAGAAGAAACAACGTTTTCCTCATTTTGGAAAATACGATAGTATATCTATCTGACTAGGAAAGGTGGAGCTTCAGGGTATATAACTTAGTTTAAGTGCGTTTAGACAAAAGGTACATTTTCCTCTGAAATAAAAGGGGATGTGCTATGGTTTTCTGTGCATGCCTTTAGAGATAAGAGAAGAGCTGAGGGACAGAAAAGAAAAGAATGGTCTAAGGCAGTGGTCCCCAAAGTTTTTTATGCCAGGAACAAGTTTAATGGAAGAAAATTTTTCCTCAGACCAGGGAGGGCGGGGGCATTACATTTTCATAAGGAATGTGTACCCTAGAGCCCTTGCATGTGCAGTTTACAGGAGGGCTTGCACTTCTATGGGAATCTAATATCCCCACTGATGTGACAGAAGGCAGAGTTCAGGTGGTGATGCAACTGATGCAAAGTGGCTGTAAATACAGATGAAGTTTCATTCTCTAATCCTCCTCCTGCTGTGCAGTCTAGTTCCTACTAGGACTGGTCCGATCTGTGGCCCTGGGACAGGAAACCTTAGGTCTCAAAAGGCCAAGGTAACCAGTGCCTTAACAGAAGGTTGGAGCCTAGTAAATAATGTATCCACTGGAAGATTCTTAGGGTGGAGGTGAATACTCAATGAATCTACAGCATAATGATATCTGACATTCATTCTAAAACCTGTTCTAGTCTGAATGCAACTATTCACTCTTACACTTACTTTTAAAGTTAACGAAATTGTACCAAGATCTATTTGAGAAAGAAATACATCTGATGAAAGAAATCAAAGAAGATCAAAAACATTAAGAAATAGTCTACCTTTATGGATAGAAAAACCCAAAATTAAGATATCACCTCTCTTCAATATGTTCTACTGATCCAATGCAATTCTAATCAAAATTCCAGGATGTTATTTGGTGGATATCAAAAACTGAACATAAAGTCTATGAAAAGATTTAAAAAAACATAGTGGACAACACAATACTGAAGGGGAAGAACAAAGTTGGAGGACCAACACCAAAAACTATTTATGTTGTAAATCTTAAAGTAACCAAAAAAAAAAAAATTTTAAAACATATATAACCCCAAACCACTGATAGAGATAAGTAGAATTTATAAACAACTCACAATCCTTAATTCAAAAGAATAAATAAGCAAAAATCTAGAAAAAGAAATAGAAGACATAAAGCAAATAGAAAACTGATTAGCAAGATGGTTTAAAACCCATCTGTATCAATAAATACACTAAATGTTAATGCTACCAAGTCCTCCACTAAGGGAGAGTGCAAAACTGGGTTAAACAGATGTGCCAGTTTAAATACAAAGACATAGACAGTTGAAAGTGTTTTTAAAAAAGGTGGGGGGGTAAAGAACTTGTAAAGGAAACACTCTACCAAGAAAACATGCCTTTCTTTTGTGTAATTCACCTAAAAATGGAGCTTCCAAATACAATGAAAGTGATAAAACTTAAAGAACATTTAAACTAACTTACAACAAGAGTTTAAGGCCCAATTTTCTCTGATTAATTTATACCACAAATGAAGAGAATAGCAATAAAGATAAAGACAACCTAAAAATATTGCAATAAAATTGACCAATGTACTTGTACCATGAAATAGGAATCAATTTCTATTTATATGAAAATTTCAAAGGAAACAAAAGACCATAGTTTTGGGGGCCTTTTAACAAAACTTCTGACATTAAAAGGGACTCTGTGTCTAAAAGATGATACATGGGTGGCAGGTATACACACGAAAAGATTGTACTTATCTCTAGCCATTTGTAAAATGCAAATGAAAGCATAAGGAACTACTGCACACTTATTAGACTAACTAAAAATAAGACCTCACAATACCAAGTGCTGATGAAGATGTGAGGCAACAGGAAGTCTCAAAGCTTCCTCGTAGTAAGACAAAGTAGAGCAATCACTTTGGCAAACAGCTGGGCAGTTTTCCATTTTTAAATGTCAAATATAACTTAGCAATCCTATCCCTAGACATCCAGCCAAGTCCAATGAAAATAGTGTCCACAAAAAGCACACATGCAAATGCTGATAGCAACTCTATTCATAATAGTCCCAAACTGACAATAAATATCAAGTGTTGACTGGATAAATAGATTGTGGGATATTCATGCAATGAAATGCTATTCAATAATAAAAATAGCAAACCACAGATACACATAGCCATATGAATGAACCTCTTATGCTATTGTATGTGAAAGAAGACACACACAAAAGGCTACATATTGTTTGATTCTCTATGACATTCTTAAAAAGATAAAATGATTAAGAACCAAAGGCACAGCAGTGGTCACTAGATCCTGCGCTGTGGGAAGTGGATTGACCATAAGGGCACAAGGAAACATTGGGGATAATAAACATATTCTATTTCTCATTTGTAAGGATAGTTACATGCTTGTACATGCATTATATTTATTGGTTAAAACTGATGGAAATGTATACTATAAACAAGTGAGTTATTCAGTGGTGAATTATATGTCAACAAAATTAATACAAGAAGATAATAAATAAAACTTCTAGGAAGAGGTGTTTACAACTTTTCATTGCTAAACTTCACTGTAAGGTTCAAGGGATGTCTCCCGGGGACCTAGCTGGGACGGACATTTGCTCCTTCCACAGAGTGGTCGGATATCCCCTGGGGATAGAGAAAGAGCCCGCCATGCTGGTTTCACTGACCTATGTAGATAGTCTCAAACACCCTGCTCCAGGCAAAGCAATCCACGGTTTCTCACTTCTCCCTTAATCTTTCATCTAAGAAGAAGTTATGTTTTCTCTAGCTTCCCTTCCTATCTGTTACAAAATATTTCAGCATATCCAAATGAAAGCCAAATCTCAATTTGATGATGTCTTTGTTTATAGAAATTTTGTACATGTACAACAAAATAGAAATCATTTTCTATTGATATGAAAATTTCAAAGAAACAAAAGACCATAGGTTGGGGGGGCATTGAACAAAAATTCTAATAAATACAATAATATTCAAAGTGGTTATAAACTGAGATCACCTGCTATAGAGTGCCTAATTTGTTTCCACCCACAGAATTTGAGTTCTCATTTTAAAATGAGAATGTCCT
Source organism: Arctocebus calabarensis (assembly GCA_963573935.1). Classification (NCBI taxonomy): domain Eukaryota; kingdom Metazoa; phylum Chordata; class Mammalia; order Primates; family Lorisidae; genus Arctocebus; species Arctocebus calabarensis. Next base: position 8,471 of record CAUYON010038363.1, read on the forward strand.
TGAAGTGGTCTCTTGTAAGAACTTTAACTGATATCATATATGTAAATTAGCTGAGGCTCAAAGAAATTGAGCAATTTTCTTACATTTGTTCTGAAAAAATGACGTGAGGATCTTGACTAATTATTAGCCGACAATATTAGATATATACGGGAGGCTGTTGGATCTCACAGCTCTTAAAACTGATTTTTTTTTTTTTTTTGCAGTTTTTCCCCAGGGCTGGGTTTGAACTCACCACCTCCAACACATGGGGCCGGCATCCTACTCCTTTGAGCCTCAGGCGCTGCCCCTTAGAACTGATTTTTATAGGTTCAGTGGCAAATGTTACTTTACGGTGACTTCACGCAGGAAAATTTACAATAATCCCTTTACAAGTTTCCTGATATAATGCACGCCCATGTACTTAGAAACCTCCTTCGCATTTATTTAATTTGTCCACCAGATGGCATTATTAGGCCACCAGAAGTCAAATACTCTTGTAAACATTCTTACTCAGTTGACCTAAACTGAATTAAGTAAACCTATGCAGTAACTACGTTTGGGCTCATGTATGTGGTTATTGTTTTTACTATTCTCCAATGAAATGTACTAAAAAATTCAACCTGCTAAGTTGTTTTAACCACATTGCCTTGATGGGGGATGGTGAGAGCGGACAGGGATCAAGAAAGAAAAACCAGAGTTTTACGGTTTCATTATTCCCAGCATCTGGAGAGAGTACAGGAGGCTACCCAGGGCTGCTCGAGAGATGCTCTGGTTAGACACAAGGCAGAGGGAGGGGGAGGGACTGCGGACCAAGTGTTTTTGTCAAGGTTTCTGCCAGAGGAAAGGGCAAGGCAGGATGAACAGGTGTGGGACTGACTGCTCTGAATAATCTCAGTGGGTTCTGGGGTATAGGAGTTTCCCTAGTTGTCTAGATCTTGGCCCTGGCAGGACAAGGAAGGTGGTCTTGATCAGGTGCTCAAGAAGGGAAAATGACCAGCTTCTTGAGAGGACCTCTAAACTAGGTTAAGACCACACAAACAAAAAAGCAACAAGTGAAACACAAAAGAATAAAATAAAAATTCCTATGTTACATAAGCATCATTTAATTTCTGTGGCAAGTCTATTCATATCTCCTACAGATGAAAGTCATTCAGAGATTTCTGTCTTACTGAATTTTGAGTCTCTTTTCATTTATCCCTAAGGTTACTACATTCATGAAGGAATTCTGACAGAGAACCTGAAGTCACTTGTGTCAAGTGGTGTTTTGGAAATGAGAAGGGTACACATGGGTAGCTTCTGTTCCTAGGTGCTGGACTTGGGCCCATTGAGTGTGGACCATTTACCCCTGTGTCTTATTTTCCTAGTGTAGAAAATTAAAAGACTGAATTGATAGCGAGGATATGTTCCTTCATTAAGTCACAATATTTGATCCAATGATGTTCAGAGAAGGGTCTGGAAGAATACTGGACGCACCTATCCATGTCATGGTTAGTGGAGATTATGTTGTTGTGTCACATATTTAAGAAAGCAAACATTATGGATTCTGATAGCAAATGATTTTGAGAGGACAAAGAGATATGAAAATTCAAATGAAAGCATAAGAACAAAGGCAGCACATAAGTAAAATTTGAAGTTTGAAAGCCTAGAAAGCAGTAGTCCAAGTGTCAATGAGTCCTCCCAGTTCTTTCTCACCCAGCCCTAAATCAGGAAGGCCCTTATTCCTGGGCAGAAGCAAACCCTCTTCTGGTTTGCTCTGAGGGCTCTCGCCGACAGAGGTGCTCACATGTGGAGTTCACGTTTATCCCACCTATGAGTCAGCCTGAGCAAGATCTCAGAGATTTGACCAGAAAAGCCATTCCATTACAGCTCCCAGGAATAACACTATGGGAACTGCCTATGACAAGGACGGAGGCAAGTCATCTGGACAGACTGTTTGCCTAATTCATACGAGCTGAAAAGAAAAAGTAGGAACAATGTTTTAGAGATAATATTATACTGAACGATGCCAGGGGAACAGGGGAAGTGTTATCACGATTTACAAACAGAAAGGTGGCCCAGCACCAGCAAGATAAGTCCAAGCCAGATAAATTACTTGATGAGTTCCAGGAGGGGGCTACGGGCATCAGACAGTGCATGGAAATACACAAAATGCTAAGCTTTTCTATTGTTATTCCAGTGTTCATGTTCCCTCTCTTTTTGCTAGCTTGGAACAAAAAAATGTAATCAGAATTTGTTTTTCCCTAAATTAAACATTCGATGTTTTACAAATGGAATAACTGATTTGGGAATAAATCGTTTAGATTTGTATTTTAGCATCTAGTGTGTACAGTACGCTTATGCTTTACTGCTTAGCTAACACTTTTGAAACTCTAGTTCTGTCAGCACCTCTCATTCTTCATATTGAGTGTAAATGCCACTTGTCCCTGATTCTCTACCATTCTTATTTATATTGATTGATATTATATTTTGTTACAAATATATTTTTTATGACTATGCTCTTTTCCAGGTTAATAATGCCTAATATTCTGCCTGCTTATCATTTTATATTCCTTGAAGTGTAGCACATTACATGACAAACAGGGGGTAATTAGTAGCTGAATGAATGAATGAAAATTTATATTTTGATATTCTAGGGGAAGCCATGGAAATTGCATAAAATATCAACATGGAATTATCATTGGAAAAAAGTGACCTTGATCATTGCCATGCCCTGTTCCAGAGTTCTCATAAGCAATTTTTACTAAGAAAAAGAATGGTAACCAGAAAAGAATGGCTAAAATTAAGGGGTTTAAAATATGAAAAATTAGAGGTTCTGTGTATTTAACAGAAAAGTTAAAGCATTGCATCTTGTAGAAGGTAAACTTAAGAGAAGTCTTACTGGAGTGTCCCCAAACTCCCATGAGTATGCAAAGAACATATAGAAAAGAATTCAATGATGGCAACGTATTGTACATTTAAGTATTGATTTCTACTTCATTCATATTCTACAATATTTTTCAACTTTCACTTTTTAGTTGTATTGTATACTTAAGTAGCGAAATTTTAAAGTAATCTAAAATAGTTTACTGTGATTATACTTACAGATTGGTTTTGGCTAAGACTTTTATAGTTTTTACTTATCCTCATTGAATAATGAATGAGTGACTCTAAGGAAATGGAAGATAATTTACTGAGGAGTTTGCAACATGGATTGCAAAAAGATGCTGCAGGCCCTTTCCCTCTAAATCTTATACTAAGGAGGGATAAATGACATTATTCTGAAAATAAATGATTGAGTTCATAGTTTGGAACTCACTGGCAAGGAAGAAAGAAAATGAGGTCAGTGATGAAAGGAAGCGGAAAAGGTTGGTTTTTAAATGAGCACATTTTTAAAATAATGAATGACCTTTCCAGAGTATGGGTCAACTGGGAAATCCAAGAAAGGTTAAGATGCAGTGTTCAAATGTCCAATGTACGTCAGGAGTTCCTTGGACTTCCTATAGCACCTCTGACAATATTTTATTTTTCATCCAGCTTATCTTTTTTTTTTAAATAATTTTATTGAATCATAATTATGTACATGGGTGCAATCACAGGGCATGATTCATATACATTCAGAAATATTTTGATCGTACTGTTACAGATATCCTTCATGGCATTTCCTTGATCACTATATAAAGACGTTAATACTCTACCTTTAGTAAGTTTCGCCAGTACCCTGCTAAGATGCACCGTGCACACTAATACTTCTAGTGCAATAAGGGAAGACAAAAAGGCAGTTATTAAAGGATAACATAGAAGAAGAGAGGGTTTGCTTTTGTCTTTTTAGACAAAAACATGCCAAACATAGGAACATGCTGAACAAATTAACATTTCCTCAATGCTTTGATAAAAAATTATAATTCGTGGAGTATCTAACTTCTTAATAATTTATTCCAAATGTGGTTGTCCACTCTTTTAAAGAGACCACCTAATTCAAGAGATAGTGCCTCAGTCACCGTTCTTACAATGAAAGAAAATTTCTATTGTTAACTTAAATTTGAAAGCAATTATATCTCAGTGCATGGAAAATAATGAACTCACCTTGGAAAATCAAATTATTTTTGATATTGTTTTTATTTAAGTAATGGCTTATATATTTTTACTATATGACTAATCTATATTCTTTTCTATCTTTAAAAATGTGCCAAGTTTTATACTAAGCACTATAACAATGTTTGATTTACTTTTATTTTTTCTTTCTTTATTCTATTTTTCATAATTATTTCAAAAATGTCACAGAGTTAGGCACTATAGTGCATAATTATCTTTACTTAACATTTGATGAAAACAAAAATCTAATTCAGGACATTTGAATTGTTGAACATCCATTGTAATTTCTTGGTACTAGAAAGGAATACATTGGTATTACAAGGAATCCATTTCCATTGCATAGCTGTGGATCAAACAAAAACCTCAAGGCACTGTGTCAGCCATCTTCTTCATCAGGCCTTACCTGTTCTGTTTGCTTTGTTCCAAGGTAAGTCCTTTCCATAAAGAGCAGACATAACTTCCAGCCCCTTTGCATATATAATACTTGTTTTAGTAATTGTAGCAATAAAATTACAGAGATTAATTGGCCAGCCTGGGTTGCAAGCCCACCGATTGCACAAAATAGAAGTACAGTCAGCTCTACCTGCAATTCATGGACTCAAGGGAGGAGTTTCTCAAAGGAAAGTCAAAACATTGTCCCAAAAGACGGGAGAAAGGAAGCTAAACAAAAATGGAAAATAAATTTTCCGTATAATAATGATGTTAGATGTCAGGTACATTTCCCAGGGTGCATACCTGTTGTAGGAGATGACCACACATCTAGATTGTAGAATTCTAAGTCAGGTGCTTGTTCTGCCACATTATTAATTGTTTCACCTGATTCCAGAGAAACTTCATTTTTATTTTGTGAAATACATTGTGATGGTTATTTATAATTTATAGAGTGTTTTTATACATGTTATTTCATGTGAGAAAGCAGTAAGATAGTACAGTATTGTTTCCCATACTGAATTCTTCAAATGCTCCTGGCTGCCTTCACTTTGCCAAGCTGACTATTTGAAGCTGAGTAGCACTCAAAATCAAAGATACTTTCTCTCCACTTACTTTACAGAAAGAACATGTGGTTAAGTCATTATATTATATTTCTACTGTGATGCAGCCTAAATGTAAAATAAAAATATGCAGAGAGACTGGATCAACCAATGCATTAGCAGAGCTTATACTCCAGTGTTGTTGGGTAAATGTTGAGGCTCAGTTTCTCACAGTACAAATAGTCCAGTTTGAGATAACCAAAGGTTCATTACATATGCAAAATAAGTTATAGCTTCCAGTAGGAAGCTCTAACACTGAATTACTCTATAGAATAATGAGAGGACTATTTTAACCCAGCAAGAACTTTCTATTACAAAGCAATTCAAAAATCGAAACCAACTTATTATACAGGGCAAACCTAAATGCAAAATGAATTGACAAGTAATGCAAAAGGATAAAATTTCACACTTTGTACATAATGATAATCATTATTACATTAGATTGAATTTAGTACTCAAAAATGTTTCTTTTTTTCTAATCTAAACTTAATTCTTTTAAAGGTTCATTCAACAACCTGTAATAAATGATGACCAGTGGAAACCTGAAGAAAAGTTTCTAATAGCGTTATTACTGAAATGTATGATTTTTGCAAAGTTCCCTTTTCCAAGTTTCCTTGGTTTTTATATAAATTTTTGCAATTTTGCTTAAAATAAATTTTGAAAATTTTTTTAAAGTGTCAGTTCTTTGTTAGGCCAGACTCGTTTCTTTCCTGTAAAAATGCCTGTTGTTCATGGAATCATTTCCCATGGTGGCATCTTTTTTTTTTTTTATTTACAAAAGGTGTTTTGGAGGATAAATAAAATGAACCTAACACACACTATCCTCACAAACAGCCTATTGCACTGTCATGATCACAAAGCATAGTGGTGAGTAATTACAAAAGTTTTGAGATATATGAAAATCAAGAAATATAAAAACACAGAAACAAGTGAAGCCTTCTCAGCAACAATAAGACGAGGAAATTGAAACATGCACAGATCAACTAGAAAGGACACTACTGACTGTGCTTCTTGGAAGTGAAATAATGGACCATAACACAGTCTGTTTCAAAACCTTTGTAGTGACCTCATGCACAAGTTCTTTTGATACAATGCAGTGTACAGCAATGCAGCTTGGGTTTAGAGGAAGGACTGATTTCCAGTTCATGGCGCCAGAGGAAATATTTTGGAGAAGGCGGCATTTTATCTAGATTGGTCACATGGATATACAGTATAAAACGTTTAGGGTAAAAGGAATAAAAAGAGGACATCCCTAATCATACTGTTTGTTCTCTTCCTCTCTTTGTCTCTCTCCCTCTCTTGTTTACCGTCTAGAGACATAGGACTACATGTGAGTCCCTAAACACATCATGCTCTTTTAGAATTCTGCTCACATTAATATCTGGAATGTCCTCACCTTCTTTATGGGAACATTATATTCTAAGTTCAATCTCAAAAGGTTGCTTTCCCTAGAGAGACTTTGAAGGTCTTCGAACAGTACTGTGAAATGATCAGAGCTGTGCTTTCCAAAGTTTAATATCATAATGTTAGGTAGATAGTGTGGGATTCTGGCTCTTGTGAAGACAAAGGTGGGCCCTTTGCCTTGAGAAATTGCCCCACCTAGGAAAGACAAGGGTGACCACCCTGTTTGGTGCTGCCCCACCCTTGATCCCACCCTGAGCAAATGCCATACCTAGGGAAAGAAGGTGTGCCCCATGGCCAGGCAGCCTAGGCACAATAGGATTTGTAAAGTGACCTTGAGTAACCTAAGACTAATTATGACTTTAACTGTCCATCAAAGTGTTTCGGTGGTGAGGTCTGAACCAGGAGGAGGGCCCAATTCAAACACTATAAAACAAAACTCCAAACCATACCTAGAGCTTCTTGTTATGATAGGGGACTGGTCAACATCTCTATTGACCATATCTTGCTCTTTCTTTATAAACCTATCTTGCTCCTCTTCAATAAGCCTCATTTAATGCTGACCTTGACTTTGGTGTTTCTGATGGAACCATTCTTTGGCCAGAGCACACCAATAACTGAGAACAGATTGCCACCCAACAACTTAGTGCCCTGACTCAGATAACACTGTGTAGGTCAAGGGTGGGGCACCAAGGTGGAGTGCTTTCTCGTGCCCTTCCAGGTAGGGCAATTGCTTGAGACAGTACCTGGGAAGAGTACCCACCTTTGCCCTACAAGAGCTGAAATCCTTCACTGTCTACCTAACAATAGGGTAGAAGATGGTTTGGACCAGGGAGGTGATTATAGGAAGTTACAATTGTGTTAATGTGGGGAGGTAAGCACTTAATATATTATGCAATGGCAGTGTCTAAGAACAGATAGAAATAGTTATGAAAGGTATTTAGTTAGTGATAGATCAGACCATATTCTGAGTTTCAATGTATTGAGTAAAGTAATTCCGTTAAGATAAATTGGGAACAAAGGAGAAGGGACATGCTTGGGACAAAAAATAATAAATTGAGTCATGGGCCTATAGAATTAGAGGTTGTTGGGGGTCTCCAAATACAGACATTCCATGGATTCTTGGAAATGAGGATCTGAAACTTACCAGGACAAAAGTATCTAGAATTTGGCTCTGTAAAAATATTCATTGAATTCATGAAATTAGAGAAGAAAGCTAAGGGAGATATACAGAAATTTTTTAAAATGTTAATGTACTCATTACTATGTTATTTTAAATATCTTATGCTTAAATATTGGTATCAGCTGTCATGGGAAGTGATGAAAACATTTGAAGATCTTTAAATGGACTCCTTTCTACAGTAGATCATCTATACTGAGGATTCTCCAAAAGCTCAGAAAGAGCATCTGATTCCAGGGTTTTAACCATTTAATAATTAAAGAACTAAAGATATAATCTTAAGATAAGGGTTAGTAGGAAAATCTCTCAAAGAATCAAAAGAAATTCAATAGACACGCCCTCTGGCCATCATCTGTGACTTGTGCTAATGTCTTCCTCAGTGAATTCCAGGAACCATTTTTATGCAGTTTAATGAAATCTCCACTAGATGGTGGTTAGAATTTCAATTTTGTCTGTGGGATAATGGATCATCTACTTAGTGAAAGTTAATTTTAGAAAATTATATGCAATTAAAAGGTGTTAAATGCACTTTAAAATGATATATTTTACTTAATTTTTAAATTTTTTTCAGAAACAAAATAGTGATTAGATTTCCTAACCACATTTTCTTCTTTCCATGGTTTCCTCTATAATGAAGTACTATTTCATTTAAAACTTAGATTTATAATTACCTCAGAAATTAGAACATATTTTTATAGATTAGTTTCTAATAAGATATTTATGGTTCATCAATAATATATGATTTATTATGTGAATGACTACATCTAATTTTGGAGAATCAAATATTCTAATTTTTATCTTCATATAACTATATAGTTTAAATGTTGAATTATTTTCCCTTTGGAGCAGCTTGCTCTAGAAAATAAAATGGCAGGATACCCTTAACCTACCCCTTTTCTCTATGGACCCATAGCATGACTTAATCAATTAAATAACAAAGAACTAATTAGTTTTATGGAACTCATGTAAAAAATACCTATTTTTGAGTTTATTGTAAGGCTAAAGAAACTTTAATTCTTCAAGATCAAGTGAACTATTTTGCACAAAATGTTTTGTACAAAAGTCATTTAATGATCTGATTTTCAAAAACCAAATAATATTTCCAAACAAATTTAAATCATACAGACTATCATTTTGAAGAGTCTAACAAACCATTTCTATGTAGTGCTGAGTTAAATATGTATCAATGAGTAAAATAAATATGACCCAAACACACGATGAATTTATATTGAGTCCCAAAATACTAAAACCTTTAAGATAGGAATTCTTAATGATATGGCTAAATATTCAAAATAGAAAGAATTTATTATTGTTACTTTTACCCCCTTCAGATAGATGATATGAATAGGGACTATTGTGTTCATAGTCTGAAAGTCCAAAACAATTATCTCACCTCTCATAAATAAATAGAGATTATTTTTATTCTTCTTACCCTGGAAACTCAACCTCATCACTTCTAGTATACTCTTCATTTTATCTGTCTACTTCTTAAACAAATAAATATTAATTTACTTAATAACCTTCTGGCCACAACTGTTTTGTTGCAGTTTAGTCTTCATCCAGGAGTGAATGAAAGATTAGCAAGGGAAAAATAGTTTTCACTGGTTCCTATCACAGTGGAATAAATCATCAGCTGTTTGCATAATCTTCCCTTCCCAACAGTTACTAATTAGGAAATCTGTTTTGCAACCAGAGATTGGAGAACTGAGATATCATTCATAAAATGATACAACTATTCACTTGTATATCCAGTCTTGAAGAGTTTGAGGTGAATAGGTGTGTAACTGGGATTTAGATAAAAATCTCCTTATAGTCCATGATGAAAAGTGGGTCTAACTGAGAATTTTAACTATATAGGTGACTACTTCTGGAGACTGTAAAAGGGACTCCTTGGCTCTTCCAAAGGCATTTAAATAGCAGCAAAGTGACTCATCCATATGTCTAATTTCACTTCAAATTTTGCAATAGATGCTTTACAGCTGCTGCTACTACCTCCTTTGACTCAAATATGAAAGGAAAAAGGTATGGAAGGCCTTCCAATCTAGGACCGTTTTTCCTGACCTAAATTGCCTTAGATTAGAAGAAAAGGGAATGAGGAAATATGGGATGTGTCAATATGCCTAGGAATGATATTTTCAAAAGAAGAATTGACTGAACTAGGACAAGTAATAGAAGATCCAGCAGACAATCAGTCCAGAAACTCTTCACTGGCAACGAGACTTATTCCTTGAGATGAGACAGGTGGTTGGAAACAAACTCAATTTTAGAAGCTAGTAAGAAATCTGAATATATATTAGTTGGCAGTACAGTTCAGCAGCCATATTTACAATAGAGTTCTACCAGAAATAAAGAAGTCCAGTGGCAGAGATTCAGGCATTGGCAGTGTACACAAATAGCTAAGGACCAACAGTACCTCCACACTAGGCTGGAATTCTGGGGTTGGTAGGACTCCATCTCTACTTAAAATAGAGACAAATAGGATTATAAGTATTGAATAATAATCTTGGATTTTAATACAAGATCTTAGACCATTTCTTAGCCATTGGAATTGAATTTAAAGTAGGGGCTTGGTCACAGGAATACAAGAAATTAGACTGATACACATCTCTAAGGGGAACCAATGGAAAGCTAGATTACTTGGTGCAAATTTCTTGAAATTGAACTCCTTTTCTTTCCATGGACATGGAAAAGGATTGATTCTATATTTTAGAGTAGATTTGGGACTATTTGTTGTAGTTTTTCCAGATGGAGGAATGTTAGGGCTAAAATATAGAGAACACATTTCCTTCTTTACTTATTAAAGCTATTTAAACAAAGATTTATATTTACTGAGACTATCTTTTATACAAAGCTCCAAGCTAAACATGGTGCAAAAAATGTTAAGGTACAAAGCTAATAAAGTAATGTCTAGTTGTTGGACAGAAAAATGAACTTGAAACTATTTAAAAATGCTACAATATATTTTAAAAAATGAAGGAATATATAGATTCCACAAGCTAAGCTGGGAGAAGTCAAAGATGTCTCTGATTATGCAGTATTTAAAACATAAATTTATTTTTCTATATGAAGAAATTAGGGGAAAAGGAGAAGTAAAGTATAGGCTAGTTAATAATAATGAAGGATGCCACCTATCAAATTATAATAATAGCTATCAGCTAGCACTCTCTCTCCACATATAAACTGTGGAGAGAGGTGCCAAAAATGTATACATATTTTAAGATATATTACAGATATATTATTTTTCAAAGTTATTTTGAAAGTATCAATACTAGTCACCCCATTTTATCAATGATATGTACACTTTTGAGGAATGGTCGATTTTACATCCAATAAGATTGCTCAAAATGTGCATATAATTTTTGGCACACCTTCTAGGTATGTGTGTGTGTGTGTATATTTATATTTATAAGATATTTATATAATATATATAACTTAAAATACACAACAGCTTTGTGATTTGTGCTAATACCTCCATTTTATAAATGTAGAATCTGCCTCAAAAAGGTTGTTCATCCATGTTCCCAAACCTGCAAGTAAAAGTTCTAGATTTTTAATTGTTAACTATTATTTTCTCTTTCTTCCAAAACTCCTGGTCTTTTCATATACTGTAGTTTTTCTGGCATGTCCTAGAACAAGTGAGAAGTGAAGTATGTCAGAAACATATACTTCATGGATGATGTTTTCATGAGAATTTGTGAAATGAGATGTCAGAGCTAGAGTACAAAGGCTTTTGCATGAAGAGGTAACAGGAAGGAAGAAATTAAGCTTAAGAAGAAATCCTTTAAGTTTACCAAAATGGTAAGTTACCCATCATTAAGATGATAAAAGTTCACATTATGTTAAGAGTTGTAAAAATTTTGAAGTAGAAAAAATTTAGGAAATTATATTGTTCAACTTACCAGATTTACATTAAAAAGACTGAGATTCAGGTCAAGAACCCAAACTAGCCTAAAATTGAGGCTTCTTCAGTTCCACACAGGAGCTCTACTGAGCCTACACTGATTCCTTGTAAAGTGAGTGATACAGGACCATGGTTGGAGTCTCAGTAAGATGAAGGAAAGCAAAGACGCTGAGTAAGGCACATGAGGACCAAAACACGGGACTGAGAACTTGGCAGCCAAGAACTCATTCCTCTTTAGTTTTTTAATAAAACTTAATTAACTCTTCACATTGTGGTGGTAGAAATCTCACAGAATGTTGGAGCTTGAAAAAAATTAAAGATTTTTTACCTTTCTAAAAATTTGTTTTATTATTATTTTAAACATTAAGGGGGTATAAATGCCTTTGGTTATTCAGTTCATTTTATAATACTGGCATCATGGTTATGAGTGTGCCGAAAAGTGTTCATGGTACTTGTGAGGTAGGTTTTTGCCCATCCCCACCACCTCCATCCACCTTACTTCATTTCCACTGAGTTTTACTACCCTCTGTGCACATAGTGCTCATCCATTATTTTCAACTTAATAGCAAGTAAATGTGGTATTTGATTTTCCATTTTTTAGAAACTTCACTTAGGATGGTCTCCAGCCCCATCTAAATTGTTCCAAAAGACATTAATTCATCCTTTTTTATGGCTAAATAAATACTCCACGGTATACAGATGCCATTTTGTTTATCTACTTATGAATTAAAGGGCATTTGGGTTGATTCCACATCTTTGCAAGTGTGAATTGTGCTGCAATAAATATCCTAGTGCAGGAGTCTTTTTGATAAAATGACTTCTTTCTCTTCGGGTAGATACCCAGTAGTGGGATTGCTGGATCAAATGTTAAGTCTACTTTGAGTTTTGTGAGAAATCTCTATACTGTTTTACATGGAAGTTGTACCAATTTGCAGTCCCACCAACAGTGTGTGTTTCATTCTCTCTGCTCCCATACCAACATCTATAGTTTTTGGACTTTTTAATAAAGGCCATTCTAATAAAAGTAAGGTAATATCTCATCACAGTATTAACTTGAATTTTCCTAATGATTTGTAACATTGAGCATTTTGTGTGTGTGTATTTAAGGGCCTTTTATTTGTCTTCTTTTAATAAGCTTCTGTTCATGTCTTTTTCCCAATGTCTAATAAGGTTATTTGGAGTTTTTGCCAAATTGCTTGAGTTCTTCATACAGATTATATAACTTTCAAATATTTCCTCTCATTTTGTAGCTTATCTATTTGTTCTATTGATTATTTTCTTAGCTGTTCAGAAGCCTCTTAATTTAATGAAGTCCAACTTGTTTTTGCTATTGCTATAATTGCCATTGGAGTCTTAGTCATATATTCTTTGCCTAGGCCAATATTTAGAAGAAATTTTTCCTACTTTTTTTTTCTAGAATACTTACAGTTTCATGCCTTATATTTAAGGCTTATATCCATCTTCAATTAACTTTCATGAGTTATGAGAAATATGGGTCCTTTTTCATTCTTCTACGTGTGGCTATCCAATGTTCTCAGCACCATATAGCAAACAGGGCTTCTTCTCCCCACTGCATATTGTTGTATGTTTTGTCAAAGATCAGTTAGCTGTATGTGAATACTCTTATTCCACTGATCTCTATCTCTGTTTTTTTGCAAGTACCATTCTATTTTGGTTACTATAGACTTGTGGTATAGTTTAAAGTCTGCTAAGGTGATGCCTCCATATTTATTCTTTTTGCTTACAAATGTCTTGGCTATTCAGAATCTATTCTGGTACCAAATGAAGCGTAGAATTATCTTTCCTAGATATGTTAAATATGGTATTTTGATAAGAATAGCTCTGAATCTGTAAATCACTTTGGGTAGTATGCACATTTAAACTATGTTTATTCTATCAATCCATAAATATGACATGTTTTTTGATTTGTTTAGGTCATCTACAATTTTTTTCCTTAGTATTTTGTAGTTCTTTTTCCAGAAATCTGTCACCTTCTTTGTTAACTATATTTCTAGGTACTTTAATTTCTTTGTAGGTATTGTAAATGGCATTAAGTCTTTGATTTAATTCTCACCCTGTTATCGGTGTTGAGAAATGCTACTGATTTGTGTACACTGACCTTTTTACCTGAGACTTGGCCAGACTTATTTATCAATTCTGGGGTTCTGTAGTGAATATTTGAGGTTTTCTAGATATAATGTTGTATCATCAGTGAAAAGGAAGAATTTAACTTCCTCTTTCCCAATTTAGATATCCTTTATTTCTTTCTCTTGCCTGACTGTTCTGGTTAGGACTTCCAATACCATGTTAAATAGAAGTGGTGACAGTAAGGCACCTTTATCTTGTTCTAGTTCTTAGGGAGAATGCTTTCAACTTTTTCCCATTTAGTATGATGCTGCCTGTGGGTTTGTCACATATGGCTATTATAATTTTGAGATATGTTCCTTCTGTGCCTAGTTTGTTGAGGGTTTTCATCATTAAAGGGTGCTGAATATTGTCAGATGGTTTTTATGCATCTATTGAGATAATCATGTGGTCATTTGGGGTTTTTTGCTTTATTTATGTGGTTAATCATATTTATCAACATACATATGTGGAACCATCTTGCATTCCCAAGATGAAGCTCACTTGGTTATTATGGATTTTTTTTTTGATGTGCTGTTGAATTTGGTTTGCTAGTATTTTATTAAGCAGAATACAAATGTCTTCATATAATAATGGAGAAATTGCCAGGAAGGCTATGTTAATCAGTGATGAAAATAGTTAAGATTGTATATGAAACCAGCACATTGTAACCCTTGGTTGCACTATTGTACACAGCTATGATTTAATGATAAAGATAATAAAAAATAAAAAAAAAAAGAATTCTTGTATATATATTCATAAGAAACATTGGTCTATTGTTTTGGTTTTTTGTGAGTCCTTTTCTGGTTTTGCTATTAGTTGGTATTTCATATAATGAGTTTATGGCTTTGTAGAATGAGATGGGGAAGACTCCTCCCTTTTTGGAGTTATGGAATAATTTCTGCAGAATGGGTACCATTTTTTCTTTGTAGACTTTTAAAGTTTGTCTGTGAATCCATCTGGTTCAAGACTTTTGTTGTTGTTAGGAGATTTTTTTTATTACTCCTTCAATCATACTTCTTGTTATTGGTCTGTTAAGGAGTTCCTCTTCTCCCTTACTGAATCTTGGGAAGGAAGCATGTTTCCAGGAATATATGTATTTTCTCTTTTATTTCGATTTTATGTGGATAGAGATTTTCCTGGTATTTACAGGGCATATTTTATACTTCTGTGGTATCTGTTGTAACATCCTCTTTTCATCTACGATTGAGCTTATAGATCAATCCTTTTCCTTCTTTTCTTGCTTTATGTCAAAAAGAGGTCTATCAACTTTGTTTATCTTGAACAAACTTTTTGTTTTGTTGATTGTATTTTTTTGTTTGTTTTCCATTTCATTTCATTGTACTCTGACATTAGTTATTTCTTTACTTCCGCTTGATATTGGTTTGGTTTGCACTTTCTTTTCTAGTCCCTTGAGATGTGACGTTAGATTGTTAATTTGTTATCTTTTTGTCTATTTGATGTAGACATTTTATGCTATCAATTTTCCCCTTGGAATTGCTTTTGCCAAGTCCCATAGATTTTGATAGCTTATGACCCCTTTGTCATTCATTTTGAGAAATTTTTGATTTGCATCTTGATTTCACAGCAACATATTGATAAATTTCTGTGACCATGGAAGATAACCTGGCCCCACAGGACAGTTGGATAAAACAACATGTGACTTTGTGTTAAAATTTTGTGTTTTACTTGAAATTAATTTCTAGTTTTATTCCACTGTGGTTTGAGAAGGTATATGGTATGATTTTGTTTTAATTTGTTGATACATACCTTGTGGCCTAAGAGACAATCTATCTTCAAGAATGTTTCATGTTTTGATTAGAAGAATATGTATTCAGTAGTTTGGGGGCTAAATGTTCTATAAGTGTCTGTAAGGGCCATTTGTTGTAGAGTCTCATTTACATCAAGTGTTTATTCATTTATTTTCTGCTGAGATGATTTGTCCTGCTCTGTCAGAAGGGTGTTGAAGTGCCTGGAAATTACAATGTTGCCATTTACTTCTTTGCTTAGATCTAGTAGAATTTCTATCTCTCAATCTTGAGTTTACATGAGTCTTTGTGCATTAGATGAGTTTCTTAGAGAAACAGATACTTGGGTTGTGTTTTTTAATCCGTTCACTTAACCTATGACTCTTGAGTAAAGCATTCAGACAATTGCTTGATAATTCTGTGGTATTCTGTTCTGTTCATCATGTTGGGTAGTCCCTTATTGCTTTCTGTGACCTCTGAGCCCTAGATTTTTGGTGGTTTTACACTTGTGGACATCCACTGTGTTAATACATGTATAATGCAGTTCTGAGTACTTCATGCAGGGCAGGTTTTGCCTTGACAAATTTCTCAGTGTTTGCTTGTCTGGTAAATTCTATATTTCCTCTTCATATATAAAACTAAGTTTTTCAGTATACAAAATTCTAGGCTGGCAGTTGTTTTGTTTGAGGTTGAGAATGGGTCCCCAAATCCTTCTGTTTTGGTCTTAATGGAGAAGTCTGAAATTAGCCTGATGGGTTTTACTTTGTAAGTTACTTGAAGTTTTCACCTCATAGCTGAAGGAGAAACTTCATGTCAACTGTTATTGATCCAATGACTATATTTATGATGATTGCCTCTTTGCAATGATTCTTCCAGGAGTTTATTGATCCCTTGTACTTGGATGTCTAAATCAATAGCATGACCACAGGTGTTATCCTCAATTATTACCTCAAACAGGTTTCCCAGCCCTGTGCACTTTCTTCTTAACTCTCAGGGATGTCTATGATTCTTATATTTATCCACTTTATATAATTCCACATTTTTGAAGGCTTTTCTTTTTCCTCTTGGTTCCTCTTTATTTTTGACTGAGTTAATTCAAATGAGCTTGTCTTCAAGTTCTAAAATTATTTCTTCTGCCTGGTGTAGTCTATTCTTAAAGCTTTCCAGTATCATTTGTATTTCCATAAATAAATCATTTGTTTGCAAAAGTTCTATTTGATATTTTTTAATATGTCTAGTTCTTTAATGATTTTTTTCATTGATTTCCTAAGTTATTTTTCTTATTTTATTGAGTTTCTTTTCATTTTCTAATGGATTTTATTGCACATCCTCACAATCCATATATGGAATTCTTTGTCTGTCATTTCAGTATTTTCATTTTGATTGTGATCCATTGCTAGAAAGCTGGCATATCCCTTTAAAAGTTTCCTTTTACACTGATTTTTTATATATCCAGAGTTCTTGCACTGATTCCTTCTCATCTTGAGGATCTGTTACTTTTTGGTTTTGGGTTTTCTTTTATTTAAATGCAGCTTCCTTCTTCCTCACTCATAGGGTGTTTCTGTAGCATATGTTGGGTAAGAAAGTTTGCCATTGCCTATGGGTGCTTTGCTGGGAGTCCAGATTCTGGATGGATGCCTTCATTATAGAAATACTTACTGCGGGTAGAAACAGTGGCTCATGCCTCTAATCTTAGCATTCTGGGAAGCTGAGACAGGTGGATGGCCTGAACTTAGGAGTTTGAGCCCAGCCTGAGCAAAAGTGAAATACTGTCTCTAGTAAAATTAAAAAGAAAAAATAGAAAAATTTTGTGGCATTATGGTAGGTACCTGTATTCCCAGCTACTTTGAAGGCTGATGCAAGGGAATCACCTGAGCCCAAGAGTTTGAGATTGCTGTGAGCTAGGACACCATGCATGTTACTCTACCCAAACACAGACTTTCTTTCTTTTAAATTTTATTATTGTTAATATCTGTGTTTATTATTATTATTATCACAGGGAGACAACCTCTGTGCCCCTACAGATAATAATAATAACAACAACAATAATAAAATTTAAAAGAAAGAAAGAAAAAAAATCCTTACTGTGGTGGTTGCTAATTGTTTGTAGGCTGTAGCAATGATAAGCTGGGGAGTGGGAAGATTCCCAGTCTCTTGTTAATGGGGGACGATTGAGATCTTTGAAATACTTTCTCTTTCTCCAGCCTTGTGGTATATTTAATAATAGAAGTTGTATTGGTACACCCACTTTAATGTCTTAGACAGTAAGTGGTGCTCACAGGTAAGGGTATACCACACCCTATGTGATTGAGCCAGGACATGTTATAAAAGGCTATACAAATTCATCTCCTTTCTAGTAGATGCTGCTTGATGGAAAGAACCAGAAGCAGTGTATTTTTTTTGATGGGGGAGGGGAGAGAACCTGTGACTTGTTCTAAACCCTTAGGAAAACCACTAAAATGCCCCATAACATGGGTGGGGTCCTGGAACCCAGGTGAGTACTTATTTTCCACCACAGCAGAGATGGGTGGAGGAATAAGGCTTGGTTGGACTGGGTTGGTGAGCTGGCCCTTGGAGCTACAAAAACTGATAAGTTAGCTATCTAGGTAGGAGTTGAATATTCCTCCAAAGCTGATCACAAGAGCTACCAAGGAGGGGCTGATGTGGACCTACATTGCCAGAAAGTCTGCATGTAGGACTGGTCCATCTGAGATTCACAATCTGACTGTCATGAGTGGGTTTCCCGCTTCTCCCCTCTCTTCGGCTTCTTCATTTCCCTCCTTCTCCCTACTCTCCTGTTCCTTTCTTTCCCTGTATCTACTGGAAAGCAGGAGCTCAAACTAGCTGAGCTCCTCCACCTTGGTGCTGCAGGCTAGGAGCTTCCTTTTCATGATCCTGTCCTGTGCTAAGCATTTGAGACTTCCTGTGGAGGGAAGGGATGCTCCTCAATTGAACTGCAGCTGTGACTCACTCTGCACTCTTTTCCATCCTGTCCTTCAGGCGTCTTTGCCTCCCCTCTGTGCCCCCAAGCAACTCAATTGAATCCTGGGGGTATAGGATCTTGCCTATTGGCCTATCCCTGCTTTTCTTAAGTGCAATCCCTGATTGTGCCAGAAAGAAGCATGCTGGTCCCAAGATGCCTATGGTGTGCTCAAGCAGGTTTGATGCCTGTCCACATAGGATGTGTCCTGCTCTAAATGGAGCAACCAGATGAACAGAACCAGGGTGCATCAATGAGCAGGATGCTCATAATCTGATCACCCCTTAGTCTGTTGCAGGTCTTTACAAGGAGAGGTTCGAGCCCCACTCTCTATGGAAGCCTTGATGTGGAGGTTGCTCCAACAGAAGGGAGGTTATCACTTCTGAGAGCCCTGGCTCAATTGTCTTTCCCAGCAGTAACAGGTGAAGGAGGGGCAGGGAAGGAAAAGAGTCTGAGTGGAGGAAAGTTTTACTCTGGTTATTTCTGACCATCTCTCTGGAAAGCAACCTTCCTGGATTGTCCAGGCTCTGGGATCATTCAGATCCACTGGGACCCAGTGACTCCCTGTGGCTCCCACAATTTGGTCCAGAATTAAGAAATGTTTATGTGGGAATGAACAAGATGAGATTGAGGAACTGAAACTCTCTGGGAAAGACAAAGGCACACAGTGGGTGGAGAAGCAATCCAGTGCCTACCATGTAAGCTCAGGTCTGTGGTGACAGGGAGTGACCCCAAGAGGTCTGGCAGCCTGGTGCTCTTTGTTCTCAAGAAGCTCCAACTTCACTAGCAGCAGACGTTTATGAACTCTTGGGAGTAGAAAGGCTCTCTGGAAGCTTGGGAACCTCCTGAGTGCCAAAAATGTGAAGGAGGGAAAATACCACCACCACCACCCCACCCCACTTCCCCCCCGCCCACACACACAATTGTTTTGCTGTGCTCCAAGCCTCTCACAGGTTAATCTCTGCTAATGTCTTGCTCCTTCTTGTTCTGCTCCATAGCTTCTTCTCTGGGAATTTTTGGTAAAATCTGGCACTTTTTCTTCAGAATTATATCCAATACATATTTTTTTCTTTTTTTCCTTTTCATCAGCTGCCAGAGTTGATCTCTTGTCAGCCATCCTGTCTCTTCTAAAAGAGATTTTTTTCCAGATCCTTAATAATGTAAAACTTATTTCATATTATTAAGTGACCCATCATCTAACCTAGAAAAATTCATTACCTAAGTACAGTCCTAAATTTATAGACTTTAATTCTAGGATGACTTTGATAATCACCATTTCTACTAAGTGTAAGAATAATTTATTCACCTAATAACCAAGGGCTTTGTCACAAAGAGAAATTGAGCTGACTGCAAGTTGATCATAACACAGACTTTAGAAAAAGAAGAAAGAAAGAAAACAACCCTCAGCTGTGTCCTAACTGTAGACTTTTCATTCTTGTTGACAATGAAAATGAGAGTCACAAAGAACACAGCTGGAATTTTAACTCTTAAGTTGAGATCAAAGATTTGGCAGTTAGAAAAATCATCCTTTTGACTTGTAAACAAAACAAATCTTATATGGATGTCAGAATAAATAAAGTGTTCCTTTTTTTAAAACGGTTACTGTTTTGGCAAAACTGTACTCATCATACCTATTAAGAGATTTAGGGTACAGTATTTATCACTCTCATTGCCATTTTAACCTTAGAAATAATTATTTAAAATGAAATAAATATATACTTAGAAAACAAGGGAGATGTATTACTAATTGTCCACTAGGCAGTCAATTGCCAGTTAGGGTAGCCACTTGTGTAAACTCTGTCAAACATGCTGACCCAAACACGTCTCTAGCGATTTTCAACATCTGGCTTAAAAGCTTCCCTGTAATTATTTTCATTTTGCATAAGCAAAACTCACTAAACCCTGCATCTGTGGTGGTGATATACAAAACATATAAATTCAGAGGGACTCATTAGATAATGCCAAAGAAAATGCACCAATGGCTCAATGTCATTTAACTCCTGTTCTTGTGGTGAATTAGTCAGCAATGAAGGCCTTTTCTCTCCAAAGAGAAAAATTTGTTTCTGCTGGAGAGTGTTTATTTCATAGAAATTGATGTATAACCAAGTTAGTTAAAAAGATATCAGTACTTTTTCTCAATGTCTCTGACTTTTTATAGAAGAGGCAGGTAATAAAATAACACAGATAGTAACTATGTCATGGGTAAAAGGATTACTTAGAATTTTTTACTACTGTGAAGCTGGGGGTCTTTTTTTGGTATAATTTTCTTGAACGAATCCTCAAAACCCCATTTTTTGTGTTGTTTTTTCAAGCATTTTTCCAAATTCTTGAGAATTTGTGATGAGAAAAGACCTTCTCAAAAGACTGCAAATAGTTTATAATACTAAATTATGGATACATATGTAGGTGAATGGAATTGTATGTATTTTTTCTAAAATCAGAAAACTCCATCTTATCCTAACTTTTCTAAAAGTGTTATGTTCTCATTGTATTTCAGAATGCTAAGATAAAATACTACTCAGTTATACTTTGATTTATTAACTCAGTTAAATAAACTTATCCATATGAAAATGTTCAGAACTGTTTTGAGTATGTGTTTATTTTCTTAACTCTCATCTTTGGTTGGCTATTTCTCTCAACCTGCTGTGGGGAAGCTGGAATAGTCTACGTTGGATAATGTATATTTATTAGCTTCAGAATCACATCTGTGTGCTCAGATTGGAGGAAAGGTCATAAACACAATGAATGTTGCTAGGAAACCATGCCTTTTAGTCAATTTAGTTGTGAAGATGAAAGGGATTTTTTTGGTACAAAGATGGGCTATTTGTATAGTACAATGAATAATCATTTTATTTTGATCTTTGAATTTATCATTTAAAAAATAACACTTTTCATTAGTATCTTTTCCTATTTATTACTTACTTGGATTTCAAATGTTTGAAATTCAAGACATGAATATAGCTTTCTATGAAAAGGTTCGCAGCAATTTTCATTTAAAGAAAATAATCTTATTGGTGAAATTTAGAGATATCTAATCTTTAGAGCAACACATCTGAATCATAAAAAGATTAATAATCAAATAACAAAAGTCAAGGAACAAGTAGCTAAGTCCCTTGAAATAGCCATTAAAAGGGTTTTGAAAGCTCAAGTGCTATAAACAGCCCTGACGCTTATTTTTGTGTTTCAGAACTACTGGACTATGATCTTGGCAATTTTTCATGAAGATTAATCTAAAAGAAAACATGATTTACTGGTCAACAATGATTATGATCCTTTGACATAACTAAGTACTCTAATTCCACAGGAGAACTGCAGGACTTATTAGCCCAGTTACAAATCTAAGGAGAAGCTTATGTTGGCTGTGCCTATCACTATTGATTTTCGATCAAAACATCACCTTAACTGGGTAATTTTTTCCTGGATTCATTTCACTAGAGTATCAAAGTATCATTCATTGGTACATGTTATGTTGATAATGAAAAATCCAACAGACTGGTCCTAAATGAGACATTTAGTTTTTTGAGTATATGTTACTTGAATCCCCTCTATGATAACTTGTTTCTCCCATTCCATTTGGTTCTGGTGGCTCTGTTAATTGCTTGGCTTCGTCTTCCCTCCATAGTGGTGGATATGTCACTCAGACAGGTCATTCATAATAGTCTTAGTTACATTGTGTTTCAAAAAGAGAAAGAAAGTCTGATTATGTGAATGGCACATAATTTGAGGCAGGATATATGAGATGAGGCTGGGGAAGTAACCAAAAACCATTAAGGATCATAGAGGCTTCTGGACCAGAGTGAAAAAATCGGATTTTCGGGTGCCGCCTGTGGCTCAAAGGAGTAGGGCGCCGGCCCCATATACCCGAGGTGGCGGGTTCAAAACCGGCCCTGGATAAAAAAAAAAATTTGGATTTTCTAGGCACTGTGGTGCCTAGATTTCATCCCCATAATCCCAGCTACTGAAGAGGCTGAAAAGATAGGATTTCTTGAGGCCAAGAGTTCAAGATCAGAGTGGGCAACATAGAAAGATTTGGTCTCTAAAAAAAAAAAAAAAGAAAGAAAGAACAAAAAAAAAAAAAAAAAAAAGAAGCTGAGTGCCAATTGTCTTAGCTACCCAGGAGGCTAAGGCAGTAGAAGTTTGAGGCTGCAATGAGCTATCTTATACCACTTCAGTCTAGCCTAGGAGATGGATCAAGCCCTATCTCTTAAAAAAAATTGAATTTTATAAATGCAGTGGTAAGCATGGGGTTAGGTAGGACTGTGATAGATTGAATTTATGTTTTTAAAAGATGACTCTGGCTGGTAAGACAGAAAGGATTGAAGGGCAGAGCTAGCATTTAGGAGGATATTATAGCAGTATTTATCAAAATGATACTGACTCGGGCTAGGATAGTAGTAATGGTAATGGAGAGGAGTTGATGGACTCAGAATAACTTTTGCAGGTGAAGCTAACAAGTTTTGCTAGCAGATTGGATCCAGGTATGTGGTTAAGACAGAAAGATCAAGGATGACTCCTTGAACAACAAAGTATGGTATTGCTATTGACTAAATGAGGAAGGACAGGAGGAAGAACATGGTTGAAGGTACAATTAAGAGTTTTGTTTTAGGTTAATTAAATTTGAGAGTAAAGTAAAGATGTTAAGTAGGCAGTTAGCTATGACATTTAGAAATACAGGATTAGTAAAGACCAATTTTGGAATCTATCACAGAAACTTAATATATAAAGCCATGGATTGTAATGAGATCACCTAGGGAGGAAACGTTGTTAGGAACAAATCAGAAAAAAAAAGGCTGCAAACTCTTTAAACAATGTACTTAATTTATAATACACTAGATTATTAAGGGTAATTTTGGTCATGAAATAAAAGACCACTTTTTTACGCTTATTTACAATTTTTTTGGTCTTATGTCATGTACATAATAGAAAAATTAAATGTGTTAAGCATTTAGAGAGATCTATTTTTACTACAACATAGATGGAAAAAGTTGAGAGCTGAGAGATTAAGTTCCAGAACCAAGACCTCACTGCTAGTAAGTGATGTAGTTGGTCCTGGAAGAGAGACTTTCTAACTGAAATTCATTTCTTTCTCTGTTATACTTTTTAGAAACTCCACTAGCAGATACAAGGCCCTCAGGGCTATTAGTAGGGTTGTTTGCCTCTATAGTAACATCCCTAGTTTATAAGGCTGCAGTTCTTATGTCTAATTAGTTTTCTATCCTAGCCTTTGTTGTCTAATGTCACTTCCCACTGCAACCTGCCCCCAAGAGTTTCTCCCTGCAGTGATCTACTGTTATTTCTCTATGAGCTGTGAAAACAGATAATCACGATGTAGAATTATTATGAATATAATAAGTTAAAATAGTCTTTGAGAGACTCTGGATTAGTTATGTGCCATGACCTTGCTTCATTGCCTTGAAACATATATCTTGCTTATCCAGGGCCTTTCACTTATTCATTATCTCATTATTTCTTTTAGTTTTCTTTTCAAACTGAATGGCTAATCAAATAAATGACTCCTGATGGCTAGTACAATTTTCAACACTTGTGCATCTTTTCCCTGGACCACATTCTGCATTGATCCACATGATTTAGTTTTTCTTGGGGGGTGGGAGTTTTCTGTAGACAATTAATTTCAAGATTCTATTAGGGAATAGTTCTCTCTTGGGTGGTACCTGTGTCTCAAAGGAGTAGGGCGCCGGCCCCATATGCCGGAGGTGGCGGGTTCAAACCCAGTCCCAGCCAAAAACAAACAAACAAACAAAATAGTTCTCTCGTTTAAGTTGAAATGTAAAGTTGACAAATTCTGCTTTTTCTTTTCCCACCAATTTCTCTTAGATCTTTTTATTATTATTATTATTATTGGGAATTTATGGAGGGTACAAAGAATCAGGTTACATTGATTGCATTTGTTCGGTTAAGTCCCTCTTATGAGTGTGTCCTGCCCCCAAAAGGTGTGTCACACAATGGGACCCCCACACCCCTCTCCCTCCTTCCCTTTCTCTGCTCTCTCCTTCCCCCACCCTTCACCATGTACTAGGTCATCACTTGTCCTCATATCAGAATTAAGTACATAGGATTCTTGCCTCCCCATTCTTCTCCACTTCCATCCATGTTAATACAAAAGATGTAAAGTCCTCATCTTTCTTAATGGCTGAGTAGTATTCCATGGTATACATATATCACAGCTTGCTGATCCATTCCAGGATTGGTGGCCATTTAGGCTGTTTCCACATTTTGACAATTGTAAAATGAGCTGCAATAAAGAGTCTAGTGCAAAGGTGCTGGGAGAACTGGATATCCACATGTAAAAGATTGAAACTGGACCCACACCTTTCTCCAATCAGAAAAATTGATTCAAGATAATAAAAAAGATGGTGCTGCCCGTAGCTCAGTGGGTAGGGCGCCAGCCACGTACACCTAGGCTGACAAGTTCGAACTCAGCCTGGGCCAGCCAAACAACAATGAAAACTGCAACAACAACAAAAGATAGCTGGGTATTGTAGCAGGCGCCTGTAGTCCTAGCTACTTGGGAGGCTGAGGCAAGAGAGTTGCTTGAGCCAAAGAGTTTGACGTTGCTGTGCTCTGTAATGCCACAGCATTCTACTGAGGGTGACATAATGAGACTCTGTCTCAAAAAAAAAAAAAAAAAAGATGGATAAAAGACCTAAATTTAAGGCATGAAACAATAAAAATCCTCAAAGAAAGCATGGGAAAAACACTGCAAGATAGTGGCCTGGGGAAAGACTTTATGAAGAAGACTGTCCTGGCAATTGCAACATCAACAAAAATAAATAAATGGGAGTTAATTAAACTGAAAAGCTTCTTACAGCTAAGGAGAAAACAACCAAAGCAAATAGACAACCTACACAATGAGAAAGGATATTTGCATATTTTGAATCAAACCAAAGCTTGATAACTAGGATCTAAATAATCGACACGAAAAAAAGCCAACAATCCCTTATATCTATTCACAAGAGAAATGAATACGACCTTTTCTAAAGAAGACAGACGAATGGCTAACAAACATATGAATAAATGCTCATCATACCTAATTATGAGAGAAACGCAAATCAAAACCACCCTGAAACAACTTCTAACCCCAGCAAGAATATCCCACATCACAAAATCTCAAAGCTGCAGATGCTAGTGTGGATGTGGAGAAAAGGGAACACTTTTACACTGCTGGTGGGATTGCAAACTAATACAACCTTTTTCGAAGGAAGTATGGAGAACCCTCAAAGAACTCAAACTAGACCTCCCATTTGATCCTGGAATCCCATCTACCTAGAAGAAAAAAAAATCCTTTTAACCACAAGTTTAGTTTTAATTTCTAAAATTAAATGACAGAACTTAATACCCTCAGTTTCTTGCATATCAGTTCTAATAAGTCACAGCAAAGTTTTGGTTATTCTTTCCAGGCAGTGCAACTTAAGTGCAAATAAGAAAACAATATTGATGCACACTTTTACAAAGAAAGCTGAAATTGTAAAAAGTCATTTGCTTAGTATGTGAATGTGGTCTTCTAGAAAGCCAGACTCTCCCCACTCAGTTTGAATGTTGGGGAGGGCGGGTACTCACTATTCCTTACTCTGGATTCTTCCTGAAACTGATCTTCAGGTTTTCCATGAGTTCTCCTTGGGCAGAGGGAGTTCTGTGGTCCCATGTTGCATGCCTCCCATCCCTTAGGGAGTCTAAATCACCACTATCTTTAAGGGCTACCAGTAACTTCTCCCACCAAATAGAGCTCAAAGTTCTAGCTTTGCCAGCAGTGTCCTCAAGGAATCACAAAGGATTTTTGCTTTTGTTTTTCTGGGAGGAGGTGATAATGGAAAGAATTTTAGCAGATAAGTGACATAGTTCAGGACAGATTAGGGTAGCAGGAAGATGGATAAGAGTTTTGAAGGGATGATGGTGAAAGTGAGTATAACAAATACAAGGCAAAGTTTACAGACAGAATCAAAAGGGTATGAACTATTGAATAGTGAGCAGGAGAGATATAAAAGGATATATTTTAAAGATATGTAGAAGTCAACGATATGTAGAAGTCATAGACATACTCTTATCTGACAATGTGAATGTTACTTTCTTTGCATTATTATTATTCTATTACTGCTTAATATTTCAATGCAGCAATCATCTGATTTCTTTTCTGAATGTATTTATCTTCATTCATTCTTTATAATGTTTTTGTTTCTAGTCCTTTATCTCAAACATTGTTATTGTTATTAAATTTTAAGCCTTTTTAATTCTGTGAAGGCAAAAAGTGGAAACCTAATAAACACATGTATATGTAAAACAAAAAAAGATACGTAGAAGGCAAAGGAATATAGAACTTGGCCATTCATTAGGATGTTGAAGAAAGGAAAGGGAATTAAGTGAGATGACTCCTCAATACTGACTTACTTGGTGGAGATGTGAGGTTAGATGTGGAGAGAGGATGAGCTTTGTATGATATTGGATTAGTTTGAAGTAGGTCTGGAATTTTGGAGAGCTCTGGGGACCAAAAATAAAATCTGGGAGACTTTAGGATTTATATGGGCACGACAGCTGTATCAACCAATGAGATCACTAATAAAATATATTTCATATACGAAGGAGAAAATGGAACATTACAGAAAGATGGCCTGTTGATGACAGCTATGAAAAAAATATTTTACTCTAGTAGATTGTGAGAAGGACCAGGAGATACTGTGATTAAGGATGCTGAAAAGAGACAGAATAACAGCAAGTGATCAGTGACCTGGAAGCCTTAGAGTGGGAGGGCAGGTAATGACTGAAAGTTAAATTGAATTGAATTGGTTGAATTTGGCAACCAAGTGGGTCTTCTTAGAAGGATTACTAACTGTGGGGTAATGAGGGAAGAACAACAATTAAGACAACTGTAGAATGAATGTCACTGAGGGGTTAAAGAAAGAAAGGGTAGATGGTTTGCAAATCTGGGTAGGAAAGACAAAAGGAACAAAACTATCACTACTCTGGGATATATAACACTGGCACAGTTTAGTCAGTTCTTGTTTCTTTTCTTTTTTAAACTCTGTAGAAGATACTTACCTTTGTGTGCTAGAAGTTAGAAGGCAGTGGTGAGGAGGAATTTACGATGCAGGAGAGTGGGATCACAGGGAGGGTACGAGGGAGGAGAGCAAATACACACGTAGGGAACTTGCCTTGTCCAGAAGAAAGAATATTTTATCCATGAAGACTGAGGGGGAAAATAACTACGGATGGACAGATACAACAGACACAGCTTTAGGGTCAGAAACTAGAGATTTTACCTCTGCTGGCATAAAGCTTTTCAGTGGAAAAAGTGGGAGCTGAAGTGAAGACAAAGTAATAGCTGTGGGCACACTGTACCCCACAGTACCTACGTATGGTAACATTTAGATGATAAATACAAATAATTGTTTTTAAATTATGAAAGCTAAAATAATCAACCTTTGATTTTGTTTGATATGCTGGAGTACAGCAAGTACACGGCATTACGTAGCCAGTCTCACCTGCCCCTTCCATGGAGAACCATCAGTATTGATTAGATCCACAATTCAGTACTAGCCTGGTGAAGTTATCTGACTACAAGATCTTTGCATTGGTGATTAACTCAGAAATGTGACCATTTTCATTGCATTTGCTTTTAAATAAAGATTAGTCAGAAGTTATCCAATGTAAGATGTAAGTTTGCCCTGTTTTTATTTTAACCATTATTTAAAGCAAATAACTAAAGGAAGTATTCATAAACGTATTTTTTCTTACGTTTTAGTCATATGAATTTTGATTGAGGTATGCATTTCAAGGAAAATTAGCCAGTTATGATCTGCTTTTTAATTCATTTTGATCTTGCTCACCTGATACCTGTAGAGCTACACACAAATTATAAAACCCAAAATGATAAACTCTATTCTCACTTTCCCTATAAACAAAACAAACAAAACACAGCTTTTCTGAGTGACTCGGAGAAGTCTTGCAGCTATTGGTGTTATGTGTTACTATGGGCAACAAATCAGATGCTTTTCAAAATGGATAGCGATTGAGAAGCCATATACCATTGTGGTTAAAAGTAAAGACTGTGTGGCTCACTCCTGTGGTTCTAGCACTCTGAGAAGCCATGGCAGGAGGATTGCTTGAGCTTAGGACGTTGAGACCAGTCCAAAGACCCTTCCTGTACAAAAACTGAAAAATAAGCCAGCACTGTGGTGAGCTCCTCTAGTTCCAACTATTGGGGAGGGTGAAGCAGGGGGAATGCTTGAGTCCAGGAGTTTGAGGTTGCT
>CAUYON010038367.1:0-14077 GCA_963573935.1 Arctocebus calabarensis
GGTCGATGGGCATTTGGGCTTCTTCCACAACTTAGCAATTATGAATTGGGCTGCAGTTAACATTCTGGTACAAATATCTTTATTATGATGTGATTTTTGGTGTTCAGGATATATACCCAATAAAGGAATTATAGGATCGAATGGCAGATCTATTTTTAGATCTCTACGTATTCTCCAAATATATTTCCAAAAGGAATGTACTAGTTTGCATTCCCACCAACAGTGTAGAAGTGTTCCCCTTTCTCCACATCCACGCCAACATCTCTGGTTTTGGGATTTTGTTATGTGGGCTAATCTTACTGGGGTTAGATGGTATCTCAAATATTTTTACCTTTTTTAGGTACTTCTATACTGTTTTCCATAGTGGCTGCACCAATTTAATTTCTATCAACAGTGTACAAGCGTTATCTTTTACAACAACCTTGACTTTTTTTTAATATATCTCAACAGTGGAAGAAAAATTATCCAGTGTACTCAGCCCTAATATGAAGCTAATTTATAGCTTTCATATGAAGGCTAAAACCCAATTATAGCACAAGAAAACAGGGAAAAGGGAAAGAGAGGGGTGGGGAGGGGGAAAGTTGGGTGGAGGGAGGGCAATTAGTGGGATCACACCTATGGTGCATCTTAGCAGGGTACTCGTGAAACTTATTAAACGTAGATTATCAATGTCTTCATATAGTGATTAAGAAAATGCCATGAAGGCTATCTCTAACAGTACGATCAAAATATTTCTGATTGTAAATGAAGTAAGCACATTGTGCCCCATGATTGCACCAATGTACACAATTATGATTTAATAAAATTATAAAAAAAAAAGCAAAAACCCTAAAAAAAAAAAAAAAAAAAGAAAAAAGAAAAGTCCAGGTAAGGATACCTTTGTAGAGAAACTCTGTAGAGGAGACCTTTACATTTTGTTCACATTTGGGGATTAAAATATGGAGAATTAAAAGTTTAAACCAAAATTTTTAAAAAGGTTGGAATCCTGGGTGGCGCCTGTGGCTTAAAGGAGTAGGGCACCCACCCCATATACCGGAGGTGGTGGATTCAAACTCGCCCCCCGGCCAAAAACTGCAAAAAAAAAAAAAAGGTTGGAATACCAAAATAGTAGTCTTTTACAATTGAACATAATATTATGATTGGTATGTGAACTACAAAGGAATAGTAATGCCCATTGTTTTTGTATTGTGTTGAAAAGCAAAGGATTTTAAAAACTATTTATATATCTATGGGTTTGAAATGTATTTGAAACACAGACTTTTGGGGGGATATAAGCCACATAATAATAAAGGCTTTGATGATAGGAAAAATGATGTTTCTTCTATAACCAGAGTTGTTTCCTTCGTCTTGAATTTGTTTATATATGTGCTATTTCTATATTTATTTTTTATAACAATTAGGGAATCATGGCAGCTGATGAAGATAACAAAAAACAAGTTCTTAAGGAGAATTGGCCAGATGAAGTTATGAAAGATGAACAAAATGAGGTAAAAATGAAAATTACTAGGTATTATCAAAAATTAATTTGTATCTATTAGTTTTGCAGTAAGGTATTTTTAAAAACAAATCCTGTGACAGATTGTTAGGAATTTTTATATGTCCAATATTACTTTGAATTTGGAAGACCTTGAGCCTTTTCACAAATTTTTAACTTCCGGGAAGCACCTGTGGCTCAGTGGGTAGGGCACCGGCCCCATATACCAAGGGTAGCGGGTTCAAACCTGGCTCTGGTCAAACTGCAACAAGCCGGGTGTTGTGGCAGGTGCCTGTGATCCCAGCTACTTGGGAGGTTGAGGCAAGAGAATTGCCTAAGCCCATGACTTGGAGGTTGCTGTGAGCTGTGTGATGCCCCGGCACTCTACGGAGGGCGATAAAGTGAGACTCTGTCTCTACAAAAAAAAAAAAAAAATTAACTTCCATTATGTTATTAAAGCCTTACAAGAAGAGTTATATTTCTATTCTTTCTCTTAGAAGGCTGTTTTCTCCACTCACTTTCTCATTTCTTGTATTTGCACCTAAAATTAAGAGCTTAGTTAGCAATAATCTGATCAGACCCAAAGAGAGAACAAAAACTCAGGTAACTTAAACCACTTACCTAAGGCCATATGTGTGGCTTGTTAAGGCAACTGTACTACTGGAATCACAGCTAATTTTTTTTTAACTGTCTCAGTAAGATGTCCTCAATACGATGTCTGCACACAGTGGCTCACACCTGTTACCCTTGCACTCTGGGAGGCTGAGGTGGGTGGATTTCTTAACCTAAGGAGTTTGAGACCAGCCTGAGCAAGAGTAAGACCCTATTTCTATTATAATCAGAAAAACTAATCGGGCTTTCTGGTGGGCACCTACAGTTCCAGCTTTTTGGGAGGCTGAGGCAGGAGGATCAGTTGAACCCAAGCATTTGAGGTTGGTGTGAGCTATGATGGGACACTCAACACCAGGGTAGCAGAGTGAGTCTCTGTCTCAAAAATAAATAAGTAAATAAATAAATATCAGCTTATACTTACAAATAGCTAGGAAGGGAGTTGGTAGAGCACTAAACTAAGGTTCAGAATATATGAGTCTCAATCCTAACTTTACTATAAACATTTCTGTGACTTTGGTCCAGTGTGAAAGGTAGATTTCTGGTTTATATAATGGAGATAGGAATAGTTGGCAGTGTTCGATTAGACAAGAGATGATATAAAACATTTTAAGAAATACAGGCCAGGCACAGTGGCTCATACCTGTAATCCTAGCTCTATAGGAGGCTGAGGCAGATGGATTGCTTGAGCTCAGGAGTTTGAGACCAGTCTGAAGAGGAGTGGGACGCCCCTCACTAAAAATAGTTGGCCATTGTGATGGGCACCTATACTCCAGCTCCTTGGGAAGCAAGAGAATAGCTTTAGCCCAAGAGTTTGAGTTTGCTATGTGCCATGATGCCACAGTACTCTACCAAAAGTAACAAGGTAATACTCTGTCTCAAAAAATAAAAATTATTAAAAAATGCATTGTTTACAAAGTCATATTTATTCTGAAACTGTTTAATGTCTCTTTTTGCCTTATTTAGGATCTTGTTCAGGATGAGAGAAATGTATTGTCTTTAATTCATTTGTAAAAATGAGTTTAGGGCTGTTTAATTCTTTTGGTACTATTGGATGTTTTTTAGGGATTAATTGGTGAAATTACAAAGGAAAATATTCAGCTAAAGGAAGAGATCCAAAAGCTTGAAGCTGAGCTACAAGAGACTGCCAGAACATTACAGGTACTCATTTAATTCTTTTATTTATCACATATTTAATGGATATACACTTTTCAAAAAAAAGAAGGCAATTTCATTATACAAAATTTAGCTTTAAAACATCCAAATCACAAACATTTTAATAGCTCAGAATGAAAGACAAACCAAATATCCCTCCATAGTGGAATGAACTAATAAGTTGGAGTATATTCACAGAATGGAATACTACATCACAATGAGAATGAACAGACCACAACTATCTACAGCAACCTGCATGAATATCAAACAGATGCTAACCCTAAAAAGACAGAAGGAAGCGTACCGTGTGCTTCCACTTAAATAAAGCACAAAAACAGAACGTTCAAATTCAGAATAGTGGTTTCCCTTGAATAGTGGGACATAGAGGGAGCCCAGGGGTGTTTCTGGGGTGTTGTCATGTTCTGCTTATTGTCGGGGTGCTAGTCATATGTGTACCTCTGTAAGATTTAATGTAAACATTTAATCTTACACTTAGGATATATGTGCTTTCCTATTATTTATATATACTTTGATACCATTCCCAAAAACAAAAATTAACAAAATTTGATGGCTTAGTGCCTGTGGCTCAAGTGGCTAAGGCGCCAGCCACATACACCTGAGCTGGCAGGTTCGAATCCAGCCTGGGCCCACCAAACAACAATGACGGCTGCAACCAAAAAATGGCCAGGCGTTGTGGTTGAGGGATGCTACTTGGGAGGTGGAGGCAGGAGAATCGCTTGAGCCCAGGAGTTGGAGGTTGCTGTGAGCTGTGATGCAACAGCACTCTACCCAGGGTGACAGCTTGAGGCTCTGGCTCAAAAAGAAAAATAAAATAAAAATAAAAAAGGAAACAAACAGAAAAGGTCATTATCAATCAATTTGGGATCTCATTGGTTTTCTCATTGAGTCATAATTCTACTCATCCAAAGTGCTGTGGTATTTTAAATAAATTTCACATTGCCTGTGGCTCAAGCGGCTAAGGTGCCAGCCACATACACCTGAGCTGGCGGGTTCGAATCCAGCCCGTAATCCTAGCACTCTGGGAGGCTAAAGTGGGAGGATCTGTTATGCTTAGGTGTTCGAGGCCTGACTGAGCAAGAGCCAGGTCCTGTCGCTATTAAAAAATAAAAAAACTAGCTGGGTGTTATGGTGGGCACGTATAGTCCTAGCCCCTTGGGAGGCTGAGACAAGAGGATCACTTGAGCCCAAGAGTGTGTAGATTGCGCTTTATACAGGGCAACAGAGTGAGACTCTGTCTCAAAATTAAAAAAAAAAAATTGGCCTATATTAATTCTCATTGTTGTCTCCTCAATTGTCTCCTAAATTTTCCTGTACTCTAATTATACATAACTTTCACCTTTTTTTCTTTTTATTAACCCAGATTGATAAAAATTAAGTATTGCCACTTTTTGTTTCTGAGATGGGAGATAGGATATTGAACATCAGGAAGTCAGGTTCCCAGGGTTTATAAAATGAGTGACTTCTTACAGAAGACTGTGTTTGGATTCAGGTTAATTCTCCGACTACACCCAGAATCATTTTTTCTTATTTGTACAAATTTATAGGGTACATGTGAAATTTTGTTACATATATATAATGCAGAGTGATCAAGTCTGGGTATTGGGGCGTCCATGAACTGCATACTTTTTTTTTTTTTTTTTTTGAGACAGAGCCTCAAGCTGTCGCCCTGGGTAGAGTGTCGTGGCATTACAGCTCACAGCAACCTCCAATTCCTAGGCTCAAGCGAGTCTCCTGCCTCTGCCTCTCAAGTAGCTGGGACTATAGGCACCCGCCACAACGCCCGGCTATTTTTGTTTGGGTTGCAGCCGTCATTGTTGGTTGGTGGGTCCAGGCTGGATTCCAACTCTCCAGCTCAGGTTTACATGGCTGGCGCCTTAGCCCGCTGAGCCATAGGCGCCGAGCTGACCTGTGTACATTTTTAAAGCATAATCACCCTTCTCTGACATTGAACATGGCACTTATTCCTTCTGCCTCACTGTGTGTTTGTGCCCTTTAACCCACTTCTCTTCATCCTCATCCTTCTCCTCCACTCACCGTTCCCAGGCTCTGTCATCAATGTTTCTACTTTGCATCTCCATGTGATCAAATTATTTAGCTCCCCACATATAAGTGAGACTGTTCCATATTTGTCTTCTTGTTCCTGGCTTATTTCACTGCTGCAAATGACACGATTTCGTTATTTCATGGCTGAATAGTTTTCCATTGTGTATATACACCACAGTTGGTTCTGTATCTTTGCTGTTGTGAATAGTGCTGCAATCAATAAGTGAGTGCAGGTATTATTTTGATATATTGATTTCTTTTCTTTTGGATAGATTCCCAGTGGTGGGATTGCTGGATTTAATGATGATTCTATTTTTTATTAAGAAGTCTCCATATTTTTTTCCACAGTGGCTGTAGTAGTTTACATTCCCACTGACAGTGTATAAAAGTTCCCTTTTCTCTGCTTCCTTATCAATGTCTGCTATTTTTTGTGTTTTTTGAAATAGTTGTAGAATCATTAGTCTTTTTTTCCCTTAGGCAAGCGTGAAACAAAGTTTATGGAGGAAGAGAAAGATAGGTTTATGGAGTAAGAAGTTTTACAAAGTGAGACACTTTTGCCTTAGACATCAAATAGATGGGGTTGCTGAGGCAAGTAGGCAAAGAGGCAGAATCATTTAGTCTTACAAGTCAAAGGGCCTTTACAAACCAGCCAGCCCAGTTGACCCACTTTTTGGAGGCCTCAGACTGTCATCCAGAGAGCTTAAGTGAATTGCTCTCTGTCCCAGTGTGATCAGGAATAGAATCAGGCTTTCTTACTCTAAATCCAGGAAACTCTTGGCTTCTTAGGGTCTACCAGATATTTCCACATTATTGGGAAACACTCTGCCTTTTCTCAGGCATTGCAGATTATTTTGCAGTCACTCTGAACCTTAATCAGAAATTTTACTGGAGTTACATGGAAAGATAGAGAATAAATGTAAGATTAGATCAAATGATTCATTGATTATTTCTGATCTCTTCGTGATACACATCTTTTATTTCAGCATATAAAATGACCACAGGAAATAGAAATGCAAATACTTAACTCATTTGTGCATTTACACATAGTGTAAATGTGCTAATTTCTTTTTTTATTTTATTTTATTTTATTTATTTTTTTATTTTTGAGACAGAGCCTCAAGCTGTCACCCTGGATGGAGTGCTGTGGCATCACAGCTCACAGCAACCTCCAATTCCTGGCCTCAAGCCAGTCTCTTGCTTCCACCTCCCAAGTAGCTGGGACTACAGGCACCCACCGCAACACCTAGGTGTTTTTTTGTTGCAGTTGTCAGTGTTGTTTTAGCAGGCTCTGGCCTGGTTTGAACCTGACAGCCTGGATGTATGTGGCTGGCATACTACTGACTGGATTATGGGCACCTCCAATGTCTGGCTATTTTTAGAGATGAGATCTCTCTCTGGCTCAGGCTGGTCTTGAACTTATGAGCTCAGGATATCCACTTGCCTCAGTCTCAAAGTGCTGAGATTACAAGTGTGAGCTACTGTGCCCAGCTGTCCCTGTCAATTTGTAGGAAGAGAACGAGTTATGGAATATTTGATATAAAGGGCCTTTTGCCTGGTTTTGGCAATTAGTTGGCTTGAGACTATCACCTAACCAAGTGTGTCCAGACTTTTGGTCTATCCTAATGTAATCATTAATGGCTGGCGGTTTAACACGGGGGAGAGTAAACTATCCCAAGTTGCACAGGCCTGCACTGTGAGCTTTTCAGAACATATGGTGATTTGACAAGAACTTTCAACAGGAAGGTTAGCGTCAGCACCATCCATGATCTCTGTGAGAGGGGTAAAAATGTCATCTGCAGGATCAAACTGTAGGGTTTGATCACAATATTGTTCCAGGATATCACCTAGCAAAGATCCACTATCATTTTGATTTTCAATGCACAGGGGAAAATTCTTTTCTAGTGACTTTACCTGAGCAAAAGAGAGCTCATGAGTTTCCCCAGAACGTTTTCTATGTCTAGTTGTCTCACCATCAGTTGAAGACGTGTGTTGCTTCTTCTCTGGCTTGGATGCCACATCCTATCATACATCTATTTTCCAGATCTATTTTCTGGGCATACATATTAGCAGAAATAAATATAAACTCAGGGTCCTTTGCATGATCTAGATTATGGCATAACCAGCAATCAGACTGATTAGTTAGTGTGGCCTGGGTTTGAAAGACTGGTACAAAGGGGTGCCGGCTCTGTGCTCAACCTGGAAAAACAGTAAGGGTCAGGAAGAGTAAGGCATGGTTTGCAAGAAGAGCCATAATGGAAAATAAAAGAGAATTCGATAGATTGAGGCAACTTTCACTCAGCCTCTATTGTGTTATTTCTGAAAGTGTGGGGTGCTTGTTAGATAATTGCACAACTTTATCTCCCTATCCCCAATAAAAAGGTCAAACTTATGGCCCGCCCCTTATGGCTCTTCGTGCCAGAGCAGTAATACCTTATTGGCTGTTCTACTGTCCTGACACCTCCCCTAATAGAGTCTATATAAGGTGCCCTTGTCTTTTGCTCTTTCTCTCTCTCCCCCCTTGTGTGTCCCATGTCTCTGTCTCTCTCTCTCTCCCCCTCCTCCTCTCTCCACCTTCTCTCCTCTCCTCTCTTCCCCCATTTCTCTCTCTCTCCCCTCCTCCTTAATGCTGCTCTGCAGCTTCCCCTGCCAATAAAGACCTTTCAGTACAAGCCTTGGTGTTCTGTGAAGTTTATGCCAGTCGAGTGACCCCCTTTCATCTGGTGTCAGAAGTGGGATCTAATTAGGAACACACCAAGTTCCTAAGAGCTCCCTATCTTCTTCTCGCACTCTCAGCACTCACCACCATATAGGCTTGTGTCTATCTGCTAAGGCACCATAACCAGCACTCAACACCACCTCCTCTGAACTCAGTAAATACCCCTATGGCAGCGAGTTTTCACCAATCGTGGGTTAGGTTTTTACATTTCTGGCAATTCACCCATTTCTCGAGGCTTGAGTTCCCAATTCCCATTAACCTTGCCGGGCCTAGATCAGTGCTTCCACCCCTGGCACGAAAATTCTTGGTGCCAGGTCTCAAGCTCTCCTCGGCCCCAAGGGTCTGACACTACTTTAGGACAGTGACGGCTCTCCTAAGTTGTGTCCTCCTTTTCATGGCCAGCAACAAAGCAGGGAAGATGTTCCCACTCTGTCCCAGTCCTCGAGTGATTTTGCTCATGCTTTATTTCCGCAACAAATCACCATGGGTACAGGCTATTCTATGCCACGTAACTCCCCGTTAGAGTACTTTTATTATGCCACCTGGTAAAATTAGGATTAAACTTAAAAAAGAAAACCAAAAGAATTAAACTCTCTAACCAGGTTTGGCCACTTTACAAGCTAAATAACCAAAGTATCTAGCCAACCTATAATTCATTTAATTTTTCTTTAATCCAAAACTTACATAACTATTATAAGCGCCTTGGTAAATGGAGCAAGGTCCCCTACGTTCAGAACTTCTATCTTAAAACCAAGCCTAATTTATGTTCGAGTAATTCCAAAATTCTTGTAACAAAAACTCTACTGTCCATCTCGCCAAACAACCTATTCGAATATCTCAGCCATATTGGGCTCTTCCCTCAACCACACAATTGCATCCACCCTCTGTCCCTCCTACTTCCCTGGCAACCAATCTAAAACTTGTTTCCTAACTCCTCCCGCCTAAAACTGGCACTCTGAGTTCTTCCTGTTATCTCTCAGTCTGCTTCTTTCAGTCTGCTCCAAGAAATACTTCCTAACCTCTTTACCCACGTCTTCCTCCAGCTCCTCCATATAACTTTATAATGACGTCAACTACTTATCTTTCACTTCCCTCTTGTTCCCTCATCCAATCCCATTCCCATCAGTTTCCAAAATGAAAAAAATCTTCAACTCTCTCACTTCCTAGCCCTGCTCTGCACTGTAACTGATGCAATTTCTGTTTAGTCCTTTCCTGTAACTAAACTCACACACCTTAAAGTTAGACTAAGTTCCTTTACTTCTAATCCTTCTCATTTTATTCAAAAGTCTCAATTTATTACTATATCCTCTCAACTTACCTAACATGTTTTTATTATTTTTAACTAATACCCTAACCTCTGACAAATGTAAATGAGTGTGGGAGAAGGCGAAAAAGGCAGCAGATCAATTTCATATGTCAAACAATAAGCATCCTACAGATAACACCACAGTCCCTAACTCCCAACTAAATTAAATTATAACAATAATGCGGGAAGAGAAGTAAAGACATTTTTATTACCTACATTCTTTGCAGACTTAGCGCTTCCGCCAAAAAAGGCTATCAATTATAATAAATTAAAGAAATTCATACAAAATAAGTCTAAAAATCCTTCAACTTTCCCCTAACGCCTTACTGAGGCTTTTATTAAGTATACTAATAAAATTCTAAAACAATAAGTGGGAAAACCGTTCTCATAACTTATCTCTTTAACCACTTACCCCAACATTGAACTTAAGCTAAAGCGCTTGGAGCACGGACCCCTGACACCCAGGTCATGATCTTAAACACAGCCTTTACAGTGTCACTATGGCCATCATTTCTAACCTGCCTAAGTCAAGAGCCAAAGGCTGCTTCATAACTCAACTACCTGGACCATACTACAAATGCAGTGAAGACCACCAGGTACAATGTTACCCAAATCCTAAGCCTCCACCAGGGTGATGCCTTCTCTACAAAAGAAAGGGCCGATGGAAAGCTGACTGCCCCTTGGTCCAGAGAGGCCATAGGGCCAGCTGACCACGGGTCCTCCAGCAGACTTGTTAAAGCTTGCCTCTTCTGAAGACTGACGAGACCTGGCTTCTCTCACCTGATGAAGATCATCTCTACAGAGCCAAGGATAATCCTGATGGTGACAGGTAAAAATGATCACCTTTCTTTTGAAAACAAAAAAAACTAACTTTTCAGCTTAAAAAAAAAAAAGTCAGTGGTC
This sequence comes from Arctocebus calabarensis, assembly GCA_963573935.1. Taxonomy (NCBI): domain Eukaryota; kingdom Metazoa; phylum Chordata; class Mammalia; order Primates; family Lorisidae; genus Arctocebus; species Arctocebus calabarensis. The sequence goes on from CAUYON010038367.1 coordinate 10,228, forward strand.
CTACCTCCCTGTAGCCCATTCTCTATTGTTAGAGTAAAAGGTTTTTCCCACCATCTATGTCAAACTCCTTCTTTACACTACATAATTGGCAATTTCTTATTTATACATTCCCTTTAATATTGCCTTCCTGTCCAGTTCCCCTTCTGGGACGTGACATGCTTTCCAAATTAAGTACCACCCTCACTTTTAATTTTAAATTAATAAATGCTGACCCATCTCCTTTTGCCTCACTCTGACTCGTCCTTTCCCAAGCCATCAAAGACCCATCATCCTGACCCATTCCACTAGAACAAGGAAATCCTAAGGTTTAAAATACTAAAGCCCCCTCAATTGCCTCCTACTCTCCAATTCTTGTTAAACTACACCCTAATTGCCAAAAACCTATTTGCCTTCACATAGACTGACCCTACATCTCAAACTTCTTTCCAACTTACTTAAACTGTATTCCCCCAGGGATTTCATGACAGCCTCCACTTATTTAGCCACACATTACAAAATCTCCAATCCTATAATCCCTCTCCTTCAACCTTTAGTTCAATATATCAATGACTTCCTACTCTATAATCCCACCTTACATAAGTCTAAATACAACACCTGTTCCCTCCTTAATTTCCTTACAAATAAGAAATACACAATCTTTCCCTCAAAAGTTCAATTGGTCCAACAAAACAATAAACCACAGATAAAAAAAATCCTTCTGTGCAACTTTCCCCTCCCCACCGCAAAACAAGAATTCCTCTCCTTTTAAAATTAGCTAAATACCTTAGAGCATAAATTCCCAACTTTTCTCTTCTAGCTACTTCTTTATATAATACTCCTTACTCCAAGTGACCCTCATAAACTTCTCCTAACCTCCATTTCCACTTCTTAGAATCTCTACAGCGTTCTTTACTAGAAGCTCCAGCCCTCCACCTTCCTGATCTTTCTCTCCACTTCCTCCTATATGTCACAGAAAACTGTGAATTTACTCTTAGTGTGTTTAAACATCAGCTAAGCCCCACCTTTGCTCCAGTTGCTTATCTCTCAAAACAGTTAGATCACACTGTTTAAAGTTAAGCCCCTTGTCTCAAGGCGTTAACAGCCGCAGTTACTCTAATACAAGAATAAAAAAAAAAAAACAACTCACTTTCAGTTCCCCTACTACTATCCTGTCCCCTCATTCTCTATCTGATCTTTTAACATACAAATATCTTCAAACCCTACCACCATGCGGTATTCGTAATCTTCAAACCTCTCTCTTATCTAACCCATCATCATCTTTTAATACATATCCCACACTAAATCCTACATCCCTCTTACCTACTCCCTCTGACTTGTCACCCACTCATGATTGCCTTCAAATACTATACATTCTTCTCCCTTACCTCTCCAACATACAAGAAAGACTGTTCAGCACATATGGCTGCTCTCAAAAACTCATCTTCTAACACCTTCTCTCACCCTTACTTGTTTAAAAATCATAATCATGCTCTAGTTGGCCAATTAAAAACTACCGTGCCCCTCTCAGCAGGAAGAAGCTATAGAAGAGAACTCGATGTCCCCTATCCCAAGGCCAACCCTCTATTTTTAACATATCAAGAAGGGAGGAATGTTAGATAATTGCACAACTTCATCTCCCTATTCCCAATGAAAAGTTCAAATTTATGGCCTACCCCCTACCGCTCTTCGCATAAGAGCAGTAACACCTTATTGGCTGTTCTACCATCCCGACACCTCCCCTAACCGAGTCTATATAAGGTGCCCTTGTCTTTTGCTCTCTCTATCTCCCTCTCTCCCCCCTTGTGTGTCCCGTGTCTCTGTCTCTCTTCCCCTCCTCCTCTCTCTACCTTCTCTCCTCTCTCTCTTCCCCCATTTCTCTCTCTCTCCCCTTCTCCTTAATGCTGCTCTGCAGCTTCCCCCACCAATAAAGACCTTTTGTACAAACCTTGGTGTTCTGTGAAGTTTATGCCGGTCGAGTGCCCCCTCTTTCAGTGCTTAAAGGCAAAATTGTTTAAAAGTGATCATTAAGGGATTAAAAGGCAAGGAATAGAGAATTAAATGAGATTTCTTGGTCTGTGATCTTGGGAAATAGCTGTCTACTTCCTGGAGTCATCTGCTTTATTATTTATTTCTTTATTTTTTTTTGAGATAGAGCCTCAAGCTGTCACCCTGGATAGAGTGTTGTGGCACCACAGCTCACAGCAATCTCCAATTCCTGGGCTCAAGCGAGTCTCTTGCCTCTGCCTCCCAAGTAGCTAGGACCACAGTCGCCCACCACAAGGCCCGGCCATTTTTTGGTTGCAGCCGTCATTGTTGTTTGGCGGGCCCAGGCTGGATTCGAACCAGCAAGCTCAGGTGTACGTGGCTGGCACCTTAGCCCGCTGAGCCACAGGCGCCGAGCCGTCATCTGCTTTAGGAGCCTAGGGATTGCCCCTAGAAATCATTACTTTCAGGTTACCTGTAGGCGTCATCCTCCAACTGTCTCAGCGTATTCCAGCATGGCTCATGTGAATCCAAGAGGGATTTTTCTTTTACTTTTATGGCAGTGTAGATGGTTAATAGTAATTCATCAGGGTCTCCCTAGTGAGGAGACAGTGCATGTTTTCTTCTTAAAATTTTGATGTATATAGATCTCCTGGTTGAAAGGGATGGCAAGGCTTATCAATTGGTGAAGACCATGCTTTTTTCACCTGTTGATAATATGCTCCAAGTACATTAATCAGTGCCTGCATACACCTAGTCATGGTATCAAATTGTTCACTCAGATGGCTATACTTTCCAGTCAGCCCCAGGAGGTTTATGGATGCCAGTAGACTTAGGGTGACCAAACACTATTTCAAAGGGTGTTAATCCATGTGTTCTGTTTGGGGTGTTAAGGACTTTTATAAGGGCCAGAGGTAATGCTTCTGGGCATTTAAGTCCAATGTCTTGATGTGCTTTTGCCAAACTTCTCTTTATGTTTAGGTTTTTACATTCTACTTGTCATGATATGGGGTATGAATTTTAATGAGTTCCCCAGAGCCTTTGCAAGCAGATAGTTTATTTATACTGTGAAAGTGTTCCTTGGGTGGTGTCCATAGCTCAGTGTTTAGGGTGCTGGCCATCTGCATCAGGGCTGTTGGGTTGGAACCCAGCAAGGGAGTGCTAAACCAATCAACAAACAAAACAGCCCCATGTTTTGGCAGGTGCCTGTAGTAGTAGCTAGTAGGGAGGCTGAGGCAAGAGTATCACTTGAGCCCAAGCCTTTGAGGTTGCTGTGAGCCATGAGGCCACAGCAGTCTACATAGGGTGACAAAGTAAGACTCTGTCTCAATTAAAAAAAAAAAAAAAAGAAGGAAAGAAAAGAGAAAAGAAATGTGTTCCTTGATCTGATTCAATCAATAAGGGTATACCAAATCAAGGAATAATTTCAGGTATCAATTTTTGACTACTGTCGTAGCATCTGCACATCTGGTTGGGTAACATTCAGTTCACCCACTAAACATAAAGACAGTAACTAAGCAGTGAGAAAAGCCTAAAGCTGGAGGTAAATCTATAAAATAGATTTGGAGTGCCATAAATGACAACATGGGTCTTTGGGAACTCCCTAGAGATTATTGTTCTTCTCCAGAGATTTGGAGAAATCAAATCCAAATAATATACTGGGAAATAATTTGGTCAGAGATTCTGTAGTTCCTAGGGCAGTAACAACTATTTTTTAGTTCCTTAATTATCCCCTATTTGCAAACAGGTCCCATTTGGTGAGGGATAAGTGCAAGCCAGAACGTTAAAGGAAAGGGGGCCACAGTCAGTCCATTTGGTCCAATATATGTCCAATATATAATCCATTCAATAACTGTTTAGCACCATTATGTATCCATTTATCTTTTTC
>CAUYON010038369.1:0-14956 GCA_963573935.1 Arctocebus calabarensis
GAAAATCAAGAACAAAACATTTAATTTAAATTGCACTTTACCTATAATCCTAGTATTCTGGGAGGCAGAGGTGGATAGATTGCCTGAAGTCAAGAGTTCAAGACCAGACTGAGCAAAAGCAAGACCCTGTCTCTACTGAAGAAAAAAAAAAAACAAACAACCAACAAAAAACAACTAGCCCAGTGTAGTGACACATGCCTGTAGTCTTTACTACTCAGGAGGCTGAGGCAAGAGGATCACTTGAGCTTAAAAGTTTGAGGTTGCTATGAGCTAGGCTAATGGCATAGCACTCTACCCAGGGTGACAAAATAAATAAATAAATAAATACTGCACTTTATTATTATTTTTTTTTTTGTAGAGACAGAGTCTCACTTTATCGCCCTGGGTAGAGTGCCGTGGCGTCACACTGCTCACAGCAACCTCCAGCTCTTGGTCTCAAGCAATGCTCTTGCCTCAGCCTCCCGAGTAGCTGGGACTACAGGCGCCCGCCACAGCGCCCGGCTATTTTTTTGTTTTGCAGTTCAGCCGAGGCTGGGCTTGAACCCGCCACCTTTGGTATATGAGACCGGCGCCCTACTCGTTGAGCCACAGGAGCCGCCCTAAATACTGCATTTTAAAGCAAATGGACCTAATATACATTTATAGAATATTTCATCTAGCAGCTAGAGAAAACAAATTTTTTCCATCAGCATATCAAGCTTTGTCCAGGATAAACCATATATTAGGCCATAAAACAAATCTAACCAAATTTAAAAGAAGCAAAATCATACTGAGTATCTTCTCAAATCATAATGGAATAAAACTAGAAATCAATAACAAGAGGAACTTTTCATATAGTGTACAATTATATGGAAATTAAACATGTTCCTGTAAGACCAATGGGTCAATGGAAAAACTAAGGAAATTTAAAAATGTCTTGGTACATGGCGCCGGTGCCTGTGGTTCATCGAGTAGGGCGCTGGCCCCATATAACTAAGGTGGCGGGTTCAAACCCAGCCTCGACCAAACTGCAAAACAGAAAAATAGCCGTGCGTTGTGGCAGGTGTCTGTAATCCCAGCTACTTGGGAGGCTGAAATAAGAGAATCGCCTAAGTCCAGGAGTTGGAGGTTGCTGTGAGCTGTGTGATGCCACAGCGCTCTACCGAGGGCGATAAAGTGAGACTCTGTCTCTACAAAAAAAAAAAAAAAAAAGTCTTGGTACATATGAAAACAGAAACCCAACTTCCCAAACACTATGGGATACAGAAAAAGCAGTACTAAGGTAATCTTAAAGCAATAAATAGCTACATCCAAAAAAAGCAGAACGATTTCAAATAAATAATCCAGTGATGCATCTTAAGGAACTAGAAACATAAGAACTAACCAAATCCAAAATTAGTACCAGGAAAAAAAAAAGATCAGGCAAAATAGATAAAATTGAGATTTTAAAAAGTACAAAAGATTGGGCCAGACATGGTGGCTCACACCTGTAATCCTAGCACTCTAGGAGGCTGAGGCTGGTGGATTGCCTGAGCACATAGGTTCCAAACCTATTTGAGCCAGAGTGAGACCTCGTTTCTAAAAATAGCTAGCCACTGTGGTGGGCTACCACACCTAGCTACTCAGGAGGCTGTAGGCAAGAGAATTGCTTGAGCCCAAGATGAAAGATTATTCCAAGGCTGGAGATGAAAAGAAAACAGAAGCCTGGTTTGTGCAAATAAAATGGCTTTATTCCACCTGGGTGCACGTGGGGAGGATCTCCAACCAGCCAGGAAGAAATCCACATGTGGGTAATGGTGAACTGGGGTTTCAAAGGTCAGGAAGGTGGGGGTTGGGACATTCCCTTTCCTAGGTTGTGCATCTGTCTTAAGGGTGGGGGTTGGCCCATATACCTTTTCCTGGGTGGGACATCCAGTGAGAGGGTAGGAGGTTGATTCTTTTAGGCGGGTCCACCCTATCTGGGTGGGGTTTGATCCTATCAGTGATAGCATAAAACTAGCATCACAACAAACAAATGAGTAATGCATTGTGCCATGAAATTATTATGGCTATGACGTTACAAGGCAATAGGAACTTTTGAGCTGCATTATAATCTTATGGGACCACCATAAAATATGTGGTTCATCATTGTCTGAAATGTTGTTATGTATAGCTCGGCACCAGTGACATAGTGGTTATAGCACCAGCCACATACACCAAAGCTGGTGGGTTCCATCCCAGCTGGGGCCAGCTAAACAATGACAACTGCAACAAAAAATAGCTGGGTGTTGCACCAGGCACCTGTAGTCCCAGCTACTTGGGAAGCTGAGGCAAGGAATTGCTTAAACCCAAGAGTTGGAGGTTGCTGTGAGCTGTGACGCCATAGCACTCTACTGAGGGCAACATAGTGAGACTCTGTCTAAAAAACAAAAAAAAACGTTACCTGGTACATGACTATATATTTTTTATTAATAGATTAAATCTCAAAATCTAGTGACATTTAGTTACTATCATAATTTCAATAAAAGTCTGAACAAAAATTAAATTTCAAGATATTTGCAATACCACAAAGTTCATTGAAAATATCTGTGAATGTTATTGGTGACAGTCATCAGGACTATTAATACTGAAGATTTTATTTCCTCCATTCACAAATGAAGGAAATGCTGGATTTTCAGTTACAGGTTAGTGAAAGATGCAATTTTTTTTTCCATCTGAGTTCTTGGCTTCATGGAATCCTATTTCTGTCGTGTGAGATCCAACACCCATTTCAGGTTTTACTTTTTGATTTATCTCATCCACTAGCACATCTGTTCCCAACCTTCCTAATGCCTCGACCCTTTCATACAGATGATGTGGGCACCTACCGGTTACGTGTATGTGGGCTTATCCGCATGTGGGCGGAGCTGCCTGGAGATGGATAGAGGCGCGGTGTCTGGGTTCCTAGGACCATCGGAAATATGTTTTCCTTCCCTTAAAGGGGTTGCGACCCACAGGTTGAGAACTGCTGCACTAGCACTTTCTTTGCCTTTGTATTAACCCCCCAGGGGCAGGCTTTAGAAGGCCACCAAGGAGAGTAAAGAATACGGATGGGTGCAGACCTTGAGTCCTGGACTGCTGCTATTCTGCCCTCTACACCGTTTCCTCCCACAGTTAATGCTCTGCCTTCTTGGTCCACCCAGCCATTGCAAGCCACTCCCAGTAAGGTTGAGCCCTAGTCACAAAAGGTGTGGACTCTGCATTGCTTTCCCTCTGTGCTTTGTTTTTTTTTTGTCTACATGACCTACCCAGAGCTAGTTCTCTTCTCTTATGATCCTAAAACTTGTCATGTTAGAAAAGTGTTTTGCTTTAGACATCCTGAATCTGGGCAGGACCTCTGGAATGTGTGAGAACTGAAATTGTTTTCCATTTCCAACTTTCATAGATCCTGGAGGCAAAATAGAAGAGCTTGCATTTAAATAGTATTGATAAATCAGAATATTGAAGACTTTGCTATGGAAAAGGAGCATTCCAGGATATAAGTAATAGATTGTTGCTACTGTGAGGCCAAATAATGGAAGCAATTATTTTATTAAAATGGGAACAACTGTTTAACCTCTGCAATATTCTTCTCTTTCTTCATTTCTAGTACCTGGAGACAGGCAGGATAGTGGAACACTCCGTGGTGAGAATAACATGTATTTTCTGCCTTTGGCAAAGGCTGTTGTTTTTCATAGTGCTTTTCTTGCTGTGGGACTCTTGTTGATTTCTGCCCTGGAGGTTGAGGGCAGAGATGTTCCAGTTCTCTTGACAACGTCTCAGGGAACTGGGAGTGGACTGGATTTTGGCCAGGGGCATTTATTCATGAAGAAATTAGAAACCAGTGGGGTATTGCCCTGCTTATTCAGAAGGAGTAAGAAATAAACTAGCATGTGACAGGGCAGGGGAGTTTATATAAATCTAGATAAACTTTTATTTTGGTAGGTCTACAAAGGTATTAAAAATGAAGCTGGAGAGGAGAAAAAGTTTAAAGCCAAGGGAGATGGGAAGTGGAGAGAGAAGAAAAAAAGAGAGACACTGTTAGGCAAGTTTCCAACTAGGAGAAGTTGATTTCATGTAGAGTTAGAATTCGTCCTCCTTATTTTCTCTCACAGTTCTTTTTGTCTTTGTTGTTGTTAATTAAGAAAATTAAAAATATATAAAGTATACAGAAAAGTGCAGTTAATTATATAATAAATATCCATGTACCTACCATCCAGATGGGACATACATTATAATGAGAGGAGAAGGTCACCACCTATGATGAGCCCACATAGAAAGTCCCTGTGACCCATCTTTCTGGTTCAGAGGATATGAACCCACCAAGCTAGATAATAACTGGTCTATCCTCTTTCTCTCCTCCATGCCAAGCTCTTACAATTTTGAAGAGAACAAAATAGGCATTAAGTGGAAGTGGGAGATGGGGGAGATGGGAGAGCAGAAGTCTCTACCTCCCTTTTCTCTTGCAGGCTTCTAGGTGGATCTGGTGGAGGGGAAAGATTTACTAAGTGAAATTGTGAGTTTGGGCTATTTCAGGGGATTATGCATCCTAATTGCTAACCTGAGACTGTACTTGTGACTTAAAATGACCTTGAGACTTTCTCATTATTTAACTGTGAACAGAAAAGCCATGGGACTCTTAGAGTTTTCATTTAGGAGCAGGGAAGGTGACCTTTACTGAATAAATGTTCAAAAAAACAGTGGAAGACAAAGTCAAGTTGGGTTTTGATTGCCAAGAGTCATGCTTGTTTCACATGCCACCTGGAAAGAATTTAACCAAATCTAGCATCCCCTTTGATACTAAGGAAAACTATAATTTTAGATGCTCCTAAGAAAGAAAGAAAGAAAAAAAAAAGCTACTTATGCTTCATCAACATTAATGCAAAAAATCTCTGATGAAAACCATACCAAATTTTATATAAAGATAGGATCAGCATTACTAAATTTTCTTTTTGCCTCAGGCTTTAAATGTCTCAGCATGTCATTGTCACTGATCTTTATTTACAATTTTGATATTTTTTTATTATGGGTTTGGGACTTTATTTTTAAAATATTGTATTACAATATTATTTATCTTGATTTTTGAGCTTTTGGATGCTCCACTAAATTTTGCACTTGAGGAAAGCTCCTTCCTCCCCTCACCCACTACATCCTAGAAGAAAAGGGGAAGAAAGAAAGAAAAAAAGGTATTTTTTTCTTGTTTTTTTGACCGTGTAATTGCAGATAAGAGAAATAGTTGCAAACATTTCTCAAATAGGAATCTCTTTAAAGTACTTGCTGGAAATTATCAGAAATGGCCTAATGGCTCCAAATAACACTGAAGAGGGAGCTCTAGTCTTCCCTTAGAGAAGACTCCAACTTACGGCCTGGCATGAAAAAAGTCTATAATAAACAGCTAAATTGGTGCTTTTGATGCTGTTGATAATAAAGTATGAAGCAAAAATGTTGTGTTGGTTTCCTCATTCCTGCCATTTAAAGAAATTCCCTCTAGGACCAATGAAAGTGTAAAAGGAGATTTATGATACTTGGGTGTAATATAATACCTGGTATGTAGCTGTCTGGTATTTTCATCATCTCATTCAATTCTCATAATATTTCTCACTTGATCCTCAAAACTATACAGGAAGTAGACAGGGAAGGTGTTACCCCATTTTATGGACAAGGCTTCAGCCTCCTTTCTCAGAGGACGCTGACCTAAGTCATAAGACAAACTGCTACTGAATGGGAAACAGAACTCTGATCTTTAGACTTCAACAACAGTCCCTTTCCTGTACACAGTGCTACGTGCCTCTGAAGATGTGGAAAAGACGCTGTAAGTGGCTGCATTTCAGGGATTACAGCTATAATCTGAGCTGGTTAGCAGTTGATCTCCCTGAGGCTATATACGGTCTCCTAATGCTGTTTCATATTAAAGAGGTTTGGGAGTGAGTCACTTGGTTGGCACATTCCAGCAACTTGGTTGCTTTAACTCTGCTTGAAAACTCTAGGTCCTCCTTTCCCCTGGGGGTAGCAAACTCAATGCAAATCTCAGCTATAATCTTGCAGACGATCTGGGGCTGATTTTGTGTTTCATTTATTATTAAGTTTTCGGTAAATGATCAACGAATGAATTGAGTATTATTACTTGCCTTTATCCCAGTGTACCATGAAAGCTGTTCCAATGAGTGCCACTCCTTGCAAGATGGGCAGATCAATAGTTTAGTCCCACAAACCAGTGGGATTTGGATATAAGTTTGTGGCCACAGTTAAACCTGTAGGCAGAGGTGCCAGGTTACCTGTAGTCATCCTCCATCAGGGAGGAGACTGATCTCTCCCAAGCCTTCTTATGCCTGGGTGCTGAAGTCACTGGTATCCCAGGTGGTGTTGGGGGGTGGGATGGAAAGCCTTGTCATTGTGTGTCATCTAGGTACATGGGGTCTGCTTCATACCTTGATCTTGTGCCTCATTCTTCTTGTGCCTCAACGAACCTCTTCTACCCAGTGCTCTTCACTCTGTTTACTCTAGTTCTTAGAGTGGGCCCTTCCTGTGGCCCCTCAGTCTCTGGCCTATAACAAGGTCAATTTCTATTTGGCTAAGATTTTTATCTTTCATTGCTGATCTTCTTCTGGGATCACCTTTTCCCTACCTCTGGCGTTTTTCTTTTCTTTCTTTCTTTTTTTTTTTGCTCTACATTTCTATGCCTTTTTACAATCTCCTAGCAACCATTTTCCCACAGTATTTGCTAGATGCAAACTTTGACAGCTGTCTTCTTATAAGATTCTGGAATTCAACTCTAAAGAGCCAAGACTCAAAGGGGAGAGAGAAAAAACGTAAGGGTATTTGCCACCTGACAAGCAAGACCCACCGTCATGGCCAAAGCTTCCTGCAGACAATTGACTTGAAGGTTAGTATTATTAATACATTTTGGCAAGAATATGGAATATAACTGACTTTGGACATTAAGATGTATTTATACATTAAAAGAAGAAAAAATAAAGTGATATAAGATGGTTGGAAAAGGTAGGTTGAAATGAAGATAACCCCTGAAACCATTATGATGATTTTTGAAAAAAGAAAAGGCTTCAGGACAATGTTGAGAGGAGAACTATTTGTTGGATAATAAAGTTTTAAATTGTTCTTGGATAGGATCCACTAAGTTCCACTGCTCCAATACTGGTCAAAAGCCAAGTGAGAGGTAATGTATATCTTTAGGTCTATCTAAATCCAACCAGAGTTTACCTAATGTGCTTTATTCAGACTTATTAAATATTAGCTAGAGCCTGGTAGAAAATTTAAGGTTGAGGCTGGGTGTGGTGGCTCATGCTCATAATCCCAACACTCTAGGAGGCTGAGATGGGTGAATTGCTTAAGCTCAGGAGTTCAAGACCAGCCTGAGCAAGGGAGAGACCCTGTCTCTACTTAAGATAGAAAAAAATAACTGGACCTTGTGTCAGGTGCCTGTAGTTCCAATTACTCAGGAGACTGAGGCAAGAGGATCTCTTGAGCCCAAGAGTTTGAGGTTGCTGTGAGCTATGAAGCCATGAGACTCTACCCAGGGCAATAGGAAAAAAAAATTTTAAATTGTCTGGATAATGTTAACATTAGATGTATTATTTTATTAGTGTTTCTTTTATGTAAAACACTGTTCATTGATTTTAGTGTTTAATAGTTGAATTTTCCTATTCCCAAGTGTTTCTATCTTTGAACGGATTGATAACAGATAATGGTAAAATACTGGTTTAATGGATAGCACACAGGACCTAAGCAGATGAGACAGTGAAGGCAGATGGGAGATGGTATAATGGGACTAAATAGAGAGATCTATGGATTAGTGGTCTAAATGAGGTCAAAGAATTATCATTTTTGTTTGTTTTATGTTAAAGAGAGAACTGAAAAGTGGACTGGTAATGGTGTTTGGTGCATTTAAATTGGCAAGCTTGAAATAGTTCTGGGTAATGATCACATTCAGAGTGAAGCAATGAGGATGGCTGGTGAAGTGGATAGAGGTGGAGACTACCAATAACCTTGGCTGGACTTGAGGAAGAGAGTTCACCTGAAGTCCAGTGACTGTGGAGTGAATGACCAAGAGCAGGAGAGATGATACCAGTGGCCACAAGAAAGGGTTGAGGGTTTTTATAATTAAATGAAGATATAAGAGTTTGGAAAGGGCAATGTGGAGTCAGGAAAGTAAATATGTCCCTGTCTCTAAATAGCTCTAGAATTTGAGAATAATAATATATCTTCACTCCCTGGGGCTGTATGAGAGGTGGAGTCCTTCAGAGTCATGTTTCAGTTAAGGTATATGGAGAAAGGAACCCAACGGGAAGGTCTTCACTATAAGGAAGGGAGTTAGTTACCAATGGATGGATGAGGGCTCCAGAGGCTTGGAAGAAATGGTTGGGTTGTGGGAAAGGGAAATGGGGGAGGATGAGCCAAGGGGAGGATGACAGTGACGAGAACAAAGACAGGTCAGCAGAACATCTAGTATTAAGAGTGGAGGAAAGCATGCCAGAGTGGAGAGGTAGGCAAAGCAGAGTTAACTGGTCTGGAGAGTGTGTCTGGGACTCTGGCAGAGGGGTTTCTAAGCCCACGCAGAGAAGGTGCCAGGTGAGGTCTGAGGCTAGGTGCTGCCCACCCTTATGGTCTGGGAAGCAATGAGAGGCCTCTGTCCAGGCCTCCAAATGAACGTAACATTACTGTAAGGTTATTGTTATGAAGGCCTAACACAGCCACACACAAACCCTTTCCCCTTCCTCTTCCTCCTCCTCCTCTCCTAAGACAAAGACACAAAGGATCTGGCTGACCCTGCTCCCCAGAAGTTCATGCCAAAAGACCCTAACCTGACAGGCAAGCTGTGGAATGTGCCCACCCCCATGGCCCCGTATAAAAGGGGTCTGTAAACTCCCTTCCATGCTCCTCCAGGTGCAGACACCATTTTTGCACTGCATAAACAGGTCATCTACCCGTTCAATACATGTGACCTGAACATCTGTTTTGCCTCCTCTCTGAGTGCCATCATTTACACTCTTCAGTTATTCTGTGCTTCACCATAAGCAAGCCTCAAGTAAGGAGGATGGAATTATTAGACCTGAATCAAAAGGAAGAATAATGTATATGCTCCCAGACCTTCTGTGAGGTGCATCTACACACGGGTCCTGATAAATGAGCCAAAATTTTCCTTATGTTGATGGCATGCCTTCATCCTATGGTATCTCCTGAAAAGCACTGGTCCTTAGCCATAGATTTTCAAGGTTAGGAGAGAGAAGAATTTAGCCCCTAAAATTCCTGGACAAACTAACTTGACCTAGTTAGTACAAAATAAAACTGCTCCAAAGAGTCTTCATTATGAGAGCAATGGGCCTTCCTGATAACTACTCACCATTGCCAGGGTGATCATGCCTTCTCCGACTCTGTGCTCAGGAGGAGGCCAGTCACTGGGGATGTAGATGTGACGTTGAGAACTTAGTCCAAGAGGAAAAAAATAATATACTAAGGTTTTGGGAAAACGATGATACTAAAAAAGAGAGGAAAAGCTGCAAGACAAGTCAATGCTGAATCAGTGAGTGGCTGATTTAATCTTTACATAACTCAGGTTAGCTGACATCACTCTGCCCCTTAGTGTCTGCTAAGATTGGCTCAAGTCCTGTCATGGGGGAAGGACAGTGTCCTCCAAGCTTATGCACAATCCCATGTTCTGGCAGTTTTCCTCGTTACTTCTCCTCTGGTTCCCAACTTTGGCTGTGTTATTCCCAATGTAGACCTTGAAAGGATGGTTGATCTTGATAGTGAAATAATAGAAAAGAAAAAAATTTTTGTTTTTAAGACAAGAGTCTCACTTTCTCGCCCTGGGTAGAGTGCCGTGGCGTCACAGCTCACAGCAACCTCCAGCTCCTGGGCTTAGGCGATTCTCTTGCCTCAGCCTCCTGAGTAGCTGGGACTATAGGTGCCCACCACAACACTTGGCTATTTTTTTGTTTCAGTTTGGTCAGGGCTGGGTTTGAACATGCTCACCCTCGGTATATGGAGCCACCATCACAGGCGCTACCCACCCTTGGTTATTTTTTAGAGACAGGGTCTCCACTCTTGCTCAGGCTGTTCCCAGACTCCTGAGCTCAAGCAATCTACCCACTTTGGCCTCCCAGAATGCTAGTATTACAAGCGTGAGCCACTAAGCCTGGCCCAACAGAAAAATTAACTCAGAGTTTTCTGATAAGGGCTAAAATCAAGCATGAGTGTGTGCTTTCCCACCACCACCCCGCCCCCATGTCCTCTTGCTGGCAGGGACCCTATGGATTTCTGTTTTCACAAACCACTGTAAAAAGCAGACGGAAAGGAAATGTAATTCTTTTCCTTACATTCACTTTACATTCAGATATCTTTTAGAATTTGTACCTATAATACTTAAGTGTTCCTGAGTCTTCCCTGGAGGAACCACAGGGTATGATTATCTGGCCTCAGACTTTGTCCAAAATTATATCTCAGGGAAGAATCAGCAACAGGATCAGAAACACCTGTGAAAAGTCTGTCTGCAACAGCAAAGGCAGCTGCTTATGTTTATTATTCTGCTGCAGATACAACATTCACAGTACCTGTGAATTGGGCTGCAATTACCTTTTTTCTCTTTTCTCTCCTTAAATTCACCTAGCCACTTCACCCTGGGGTGGCCTTCTTCCTTTCTTTCTTTGGGATGCCACAATGTCTCTCTACTCTCTCTTCTCCCTCTCTCCCCCTCTCTCTTTCCCTCTCTCACTCCCTCTTTCTTTCTGAGAAGATAAAATAAAGTTTATACTTTATATCCTAATCTTGGTCTAGGGAAATCTTTCTCATTCTGAGAGCACCTAGTTTCTTCTCCTTAGTTTGTGCCTAAAGCCTCACTTACATCAATTAGCAGCATGTTGGAGAAGTTTCTACTGGAAGGTACAGATCACAATACAGTGGAGGATGGACAGAGTTTTTTTTGTTTTTTTTTGAGACAGAGCCTCAAGCTGTCACCCTGGGTAGAGTTCCATGGCGTCACAGCTCACAGAAACCTCAAACTCCTAGGCTTAAGTGATTCTCTTGCCTCAGCCTCCCAAGTAGCTGGGACTACAGGCGCCGGCCACAATGCCCGGCTATTTTGTGGTTGTAGTTGTCATTGTTGTTTGGCAGGCCTGGGCTGGATTCGAACCAGCCAGCTCTGGTGTATGTGGCTGGTGCCTTAGTTGCTTGAGCTATAGGTGCCAAGACAGGGGACAGAGTTAATATCAGACAACTCTGCTCGCTTTCTTTTTTTTTTTTGAGACAGAGTCTCACTTTGTCACTCTGGGGTTGAGTGCTATGGCGTCGTAGCTCACAGCAATCTCAAACTCTTGGGCACAAGAGATTCTTTTGCCTCAGCCTCTCGAGTAGCTGGGACTACAGGTGCCTGCCACAACACCCGGCTATTTTTAGGGATAGAGTCTTGCTCTTGCTCAGGCTGTTCTCCAACATGTGAGCTCAAGAAATCCCCCTGCCTCAGCCTCTCAGAGTGCTAGGATTACTGGTGTGAGCCTCTGTGCCTGGCTAGATAACCCTGTTCTTTTTTTTTTTTTTTTTTATTCCTCAGGGCTGGTTCCTGTGTCATAGGAAAGTTTAGAAAGTCTGCTCTGTGAAACGTCAGTGACAGAGGGGCTTCAAAAATAATGTTATGTAGAAGGTTTGTGAAACACTGCACACCACTTTCCAGAGGGGCATGTTCCAGAGAGGAACGTGGAATACTGTGTACGAACAACCCTGTTCTTCAAGATCCCTTTGTCTGTTTCTGTCGACTTACAGACTCCAGATTCTCACCGCATTGCTTCTCTTACCTTCTCTTCTTTCTCCCCTATCTGTTTCTTCTTTTCTTACTTCTTTCCAAGCCTTCTTTTCTTTTCTAAACACAGAAGTTTAGCTGTTTCTTTGTAAATCCCTACCAACGCCAGTATCAAGGTTCACTGTCTTCCCCCACCTAGATTTTGAAGGTATTTCCTTCAACACGATAGTGTCTTCTCTAAGAAATTCTGAAAGCTGCTGGATAGATTTTCCTATTTTTATTGCCCCTATAAAAAGACAGCTGACTTGCAGAGTCTATAGTGGTGCTTACCTGCAGGTGTATTTTAAGTGGTGCAATGGGCAGAGAAGGCCGAGTGAACTAAGACAGCTCAGGGCAGTTCTGGAGAATGGTGACCTTCCAAACCCAGTGGTTGGTGCTTCTTCATTCTTAACACTGTAGCCCTTTGAGCTGACTTCTTTCACTAGAACTTCCTGGACCACCTATACACTTATTCTTGGAAAATCCATCAGCTTCACACTCAGGTTCTCACCTTCTCTCTTTGAACTCTTGGCTCAGAGGTATCTTCCTCTCTTCCCTTCAGGAGCGCAGACATGAACAGCTCTTTGTTTACGGCTTGAAAACTCAGTATCTCTTTTCGCCTAATTAGAAGGAAGTATTTTTCCACTGACTTCATTTCTTATTGGAATTTGCTAACTGGAGCTGAGTAGCTTAGTTTGCATACAAGGTTTGTTCATTAATTAACAGCCTCCAGGCCAAGTTGCCCTTATCAGGATTTAATATCTAACTCGGCTCTGGTTAAACCAGAAAGAATGTCTGAATTGCTGGAATGTGCTCCTGTGATGGGAAAGGATTTCCAAAGTGGTGTATCACCTGTTTTTGCCAGAAGCTATCTTGAAAACTAAGACCCCCCCAAGGAATATAACCTAAAATGTTTGGGGGATCCCTGACAGAGATCACGGATGGCCATCACTTTGGCAATTTCTTGTAGTGATGAAGTGAGACAAAGGACTTGAAACGTCAAGGGAAAATAGTCAAAAGAATTTTTAAAATTACTTTTTCTCAACAAACCCATTTTATTTTCTACTCAAGAAGGCACTAAGTAATTACTAAGTACAGCTTCACTAGCTTCTCCATTCTCTGTTCTTGGGTTGTGATAGGAAGAATTTTAATTTCAGGACTTTTAACCTTGTGTTGCTCCAGTAGTTAAGTTATGATAATTGGCAAAAGAGACTTTGTACATGCAATTAAGGTTACTAAACAACTGATCTTCAAATAGAGAGAGTCTTTGAGTGGGTCCAGTATGATTATAGAAGCTATAAAAGAAGAGCTTTCTCCTAGCTAAAAGCAGAGGACATGAGAGAGATTCTAAGCTTAAGCTTAAGAAGGATTTAATGTGTTGTTGTTGAATCTGACATAGAGGGGCCATGTGCAAGGACCAGACAGAGGCCTCTAGGAACTGAGGGTGGCCTCTGGGCTGACAGCAAAGAAATAGAGACCTCAGTCCTACAGGAGAAAGGGACTGTGTTCTGATAACAAGCTGAGTGAACTTAGAAGTGGATTCTTCCCCCAAGCCTCCAGACAGGAGCATACCCCTGACACCTGAACTTGGGCCTTGTGAGACCCTAAACAGAGAATCCAGTTGGGGGTCACTGTATGTAGATTTCTGACCCACAGAAGCTATGAGATAATAAATATATGTTGGTTTAACCTTCAAAGTGTTTTGTACTTTCTTGCAGTAATTGAAAATGATTATGTGAAACTTTTGTCTTTTGTTTGAAAAGGAGTGACAATGGAACTAAAGTAAAATCTCAAGTGCCCTGGCTGACTGAATGGACCCTCCTTGCCAAGGAGATCCAAGAAATACCCTAAACTGAGTTGCTGGCCATGAGAAAGGAGGTCAGATGAACTCCTGCCCCCACTCTTTCTTAGAGATCCTCTTTGTAATTCACTAACAAACCTAAGCCTCTATAAGGCAAAGATTTTTTATTTTTGTATTTTTTTATTCAGATTAATATGAGGGTACAAACAATTAGGTTATAATGTTTGCATTTGTTATGTAAGAACCCTTTTGCAGGTGTGTGTATTGCATTCAGGAGGTGTGCTATATACTCTTACATTGTGCTCATTAGGTGGGGGCACACCAATTCCCCTTCATCCTCCCCTTCCCCTAAAACTCCTTTCTCCTCCCCCCAGCTTGAATTAAATTGAGTTTTTCTTTTGTGTGGGTATGTTTTCATTTGTCCCACTGGCTTCATATTAGTATTGAGTACACTGGATATTTGCTTTTCCATTCTTGTGATACTTTACTAAGAGAATGTTCTCATTGGTGGTATATATTTGAAGGGTCAGGAGAAAACTTCTAAATACGGATCAAAAATGTTTTCATATAGTAAACGAGAAAATATCATGAACGGTATGTCAATCAGGTTGATAAAATATCTCAGATTGCATGTGAAGCCCCCACACTGTACCCCAAGGTTGAACTAATGTACACAGCTATGATTCAAAAAAATAAAATAAAATATTATAATAATAAAAAAAAAGTAAGTTTTAAGAAGACATTAGTAGAAATTCATGGCATACGTTAGGTCACTGAAGAATTAATGGATAAATGAATGACCAGTGGATCAGGAGTTAATGAAAACACAAAAAATCCACTAAATTGCTAGATTGTAAGGTTAAAAAAAAACCCTGTACATTCACAATTAGTCATCTTGTATTCTCATGACACATAAGAAATGTCTCATTTTCAAGGTAAACGTGCCAGCTGTGCCTGCCTTGCATGTGGTTCTCTCTCCTAAGGAGTGTGAACCCTGTAATCTCCATAGGAAAGTAAGTTATTTGTTTGGGCAGTAGTCCTGTTGGAGACAAGTGATGAAAGGACTGCATTATTGCCAGACATGACTCTAGTAAGTTATGGTTTGTTTACAAACACATTACAAAACCATTGACAATAGTAGTCCCAGATCCTCTAGGTCAAGCATTCTCAAACTTTTTAAACAGGGGGCCAATTCACTGTCCCTCAGACCATTGGAGGGCTGGACTATAGTTTAAAGAAAAAAGAAAAAAAGTTTGATCAGGTCCCAGTAGTTTATTTTTGATACTGCTTCAATTGCCTGGGGAGTCCTCCTCATAAAGTATTCACCTAAGCCAATTCCTTCAAGAGTTTTCCCTGCACTTTCTTCTAATATTTTGATAGTTTCGTGTCTT
>CAUYON010038370.1:0-14920 GCA_963573935.1 Arctocebus calabarensis
GATAAAGGGTGAGATCACACTTGAGGTGCATCTTTGAAGGGTCAGGAGAAAACTACTAAATGCAGAACACAAATGTTTTCACACAGTAAATGAGAAAATCTCACGAATGTTATGTCGAACAGGCGGATGAAATTATCTCAGATTGTATATGAAGCCTGCACACTGTACTCCATGATTGAACTAATGTACACAGTTATGTTTCAATAAAAAAACAAAAAACAAAAAACGGCCCCAGCCAAAAACTGCAAAAAAAAAAAAAAAAAAAAAGAAAGAAAGAAAGAAAAGACTGTAGGGTAGATGTGTGCCCCCATGACTTCATGATGGGAAGGGTTAAATTTAGGATTAAAGTGTAGAGATAATAACACATCATCTAAAATATTTAGTTTTATGTTCTATACTATGTTTCAACCAAGAAATGTGCTTTTAACCAAATCATAACAGAAAGCAGAAACAGACAAGAAGAAGCTGTTAAACTATAGTCAAGTTTATTTATTTTGAGCCTATTAAGTGAAAATAAACCTAGTTTTATAAACAGTTTTGTTCTTTCTGTTCTTCTAATTTGAAAAACTTTACCCTTAAATTTCGTTGTTTTTCTTTACTTAGTCTCAGCTGTTCTTGCTGAAGGGCTGTTCTTAAGAAATAGACCCTCCAGCCAATATGAGCTTACGGGAGTTCCTGCTGAGATTGGAGGACTTTACTGTTATTTGATAACATAACAGAAGAGAAAGTTTTCAACAAGTCTGTTTAAAATATTTGATGGTCAATACAGTTAACTCTAAAATGATATCCCTGTCTATAATCAAAATGGCATTTAATTTTATATGGCTAATAATTTTAACTCCTTTTCCAAAACCACCTCAGTGTCAAGGCTTAGTTATCAGCCCAGCTATCATCAAGATACATTTTTTCTCAGCTAGTCCACTTACTCATGGAAGAAAGAAAGGTAATTTAGATTTTATTTAGACTTAAAAGAATGAGTAAATGATAGTTTTACATGTAGAAAAAATTAAAACACTCCATCTCAGAGCATGACCCAGGATCATCTTTAACAGAAGTACCTGGTACACAGACTCTTGAATCTGCATTTTTAACAAGCTCCCCCAGTGATTACCATGTGCGTTATAATTTAAGGATCATTGTTCTACAGATTTTTGCTTCAATCACTAGCAAATAGAAAAGCACAAAATACTTCAGTATATAAAAGCATTGTTAATTCCCCCCTTTTGTATTCTGACAAACAATATTCTCATTCTCATGCATTCCTTTTCTTTTATTGTACACAATGCACATAAGCAAAAAGGGAGGATAAATCTGTGGCCTGTTATCAAAAGGTGTCCATGAAAACATGGAATTTAAGCTAAAACTTGGAAAGGAACATGTTCCCTTTAACTGGTAGAAGTTAGAATGAAAGAAAGCAAAAAGAAGACACACAAGCTTGTTATGGGAAAGGTATGGGAAGAGAATGGCCAGAGTCTTAATAGGATGTAGGTGGAGTGACTGTAGCAGCTAACATTGGCTCAGTGAGGTGAAATCGTATAGATCATGGAAGCATGGAAGGCAGTTTAGCTTTGATTTGGTATTTATGTTCTTAAATTTGATGGTAATGTGATTTTTTTTTAAGGTTAAGGAATTTACTTTGAAATGATATAATGAATTTAAATACATAAATGTATACACACACTTATATATAAAATTTTACATATATATACACATACATATATTTACATATATATACACACACAAATGAATAGTAATGTATAAACTAAGACAAGGAAATTTGGCCAAATAACAACTTCAATCATAACTCATTATGGGAAGAGAGAGAGTATTGGTGCCTTGCTATAGAGATGGAATGAATGTGAGAGAAAATCTTTTAATTATCTCCATTGATTATTCCTTATACCAGAGAAGATAACCAAGGATGTATTTTGTTTCTCTATTTCAATGGAAGGAAAAATAAAAACACAGTAAAATTCAAGTGGGTGAATTTGTGTTACTATCCATAATAAATAACTCCAAATATTCAGGAGCTAAATGATTTCATACAGGTTATTTTTCCAGTAAACAATGCCAAACTCAAAAAGAGTCTTTGTTGTGGAAAGACAGTATTGGGTTAAAATAATAATTATACCTACTTCCTCTTCACTGCCATATTCTACTTTAACAATGCACATTTTTGATTGATGAATTGGTATATAACACATACAAAAAACATTAGGTCAATCTTTAGTAGTCCAAGTTTTGAAAATAAGACATTCTGGAATATTTCATTTTAGTTAGTAAACTCACATCTAAGGAAGTTGTTGGTTTCATAAAACTGACTTTATCACATATCTTTTTTTAAAGATTCTTTACAAATTTCTTCTATTGTCATTGTGGCAATCATTGTTGCTATTTTATATTCTTAGGATTTGATTGATGTTGCATGTATTTTGAAACTTTGTCCTAAAGAAGAGTTCTAAGACCAAAAGACTTAAGAATATTGGAAAATGAATTGGGAAATCATTATCTATGTTTGAGGCCAACTCGGCACAGAAGCAATTAGTCCGAAAGAAAATCTATATGAGGAAAATGGCTGCAACTATTTCTAGTAATGAGTAATGAATAAAGTTCACTTATGGAGATTTTTTAAAATTTCAGATTAATATGAGGGTACAGATAATTAGGTTAAATTTTTGATAGAGTCCAAGTTGTAGTTGTGTCCCCTCCCCCAGAAGGTGTGCCACACACCCTATATTGTGCCTGTTAGGTGAGAGCACACTAACCCTTCCCTCCTCCCCTCACGGCTCCTCCAACTTGAGTTTAACTGTGTTTTGTTTTGTTTTGTTTTTCCTGTGTGGGTGTGTATTTGTTCATCTACTGGTTTCATATTAGTATTGAGTATCTTGGATTCTTACTTTTCCATGCTTGTGATACTTTACTAAGTAGAATATTCTCCAACCCCCACCCCCAGGTCAATAGCAAAGATGTAAAGTCTCCATCTTTTCTTAAGGTTGACTAGTATTCCATATTATACATATACCATAGTTTATTAATCCATTCATGTTAAAGTTTTAGCAGTTTTGTTTACTTAATATTACATTGTGCATGTAGCAGATGGTGTCACAGCCTCTCCCTCTCTCCACAGCCTACCTACGTTCACCTGCCGCTGAGTACATAGTGCCTGGGAAGCTGACTTCCCTAAAGGTACAGAAGAGAGACAGACCCTTAAGGTGGGAAGTCAGCTTCCTTATTGAACCTAAAGTACTGGAATGCAAGTGTTAAGACCACAAGACAGTGCTCAAACAGTAGGGCATAAGAATCAGTAAATAAATGCCCCAACCATAGATGTGATCTACAGTGCATCTTAGAAGGGTACAGATAAAACTTACTATATGCAGAATACAAATATCTTCATACAATAACTAGGAAAGTGCCATGAAGGCTATGTTAAATAATTTGATGAAAATATTCAGATTGTATATGAAGCCAGCACATTGTACCCCACAATTGCACTAATGTACACAGCTATGATTTAATAAAAAGAAATAATAATAAAAATAAATGCCCCATCCTTCCTGTCCACCAGGGGGACAGGTTGAACAGCATTCCACCAGATTTCTCTACATTTTCCTTATAGGATTAAACCTCATTCACACACAGCAATAAGCCACACATTAACACATACTTTGAGGGGACTTTTTTTCCTCTCCCCTCTTTTGCAATTTACTAGTGAGAGTTCCTCAAAAGACTCATCTTTTAGGGGAATCCAAACTAAGCAATGTACTAATACAAAACAAAGAACACTAATCAAAAATGTATCCAAGAAATACTACTGGTCACATAATTAAATCAGCTCTCCAAGGTATCCAATATGTACTTCATAATTTATTTCTTCACTTCTTTATCACTCAAAGGATGTATTGTTAATTGTGGAATCAAAGAACAATGCTAAAAGAACAATGACAACTGCAACAACAAAAAAATAGCTGGGCATTGTGGCAGGCACCTGTTGTCCCCAGCTACTTGCAAGGCTGAGGCAAGACAATCACTTAAGCCCAAGAGTCTGAGGTTGCTGTGAGCTGTGACGCCACAGCACTCTACCAAGGGTGACATAGTGAGACTGTCTCAAAACAAAAAGGGGGGGGAGACCTATCTTATTAGTTTCTTTAAGATTCTATGTTTAGCTCTGCAATCCCAAAGCTCTCTCGGTTGGTAGTTGCTCTCTCTTCTTCTTATCCACTGGCCTATTCCCTAAGTTAATTTTTATTTTAATCATAGCAGATGTTAGAAATTGGAAAAATAAATGATTGGGATAGTTGTGAGGGCAAAGAAAGCAAAAGAATATTAGATACTGGTTTGCTCAAACCATCCTCTTCCCCTCTGCATGTTCCTATCCCCAAAACTCCACTTACAATGCAAATTTCTAACTGTCGAACTAAAATATGGAAGTGTACTGGGAAGTAGGATTCTACACCAGGATCAAGTTGCTGAAGGTGTGGCATATTTCAAAACTTTGATAATTCAAGCCTAATTTCCTCTTGTTAAGTTGAGAACATGATGAAGATCCTCTACACAGAATGAATAATTTATAACACATGTGCATTTTTTTTACTTTAATGTTTCATTTTAATTTCTCCCATAGTATCTCTGACATTGTTCTTGAAAAATCTGAATAATGTATCATGACAAGAGCAATTCTTCCTAAATTTCATCACCTCTAATTTCTATTCCAAAGTCACTGATTTTAAAGCTTGTTTTTCAGCACTCAAAACATATCACCACCTAAATAATATGGGATGCTATACATTACCTAAAAAAGTATTTTAAAGCAAATTAGCTGAAAATAATAAAATAACACCATGGCAGTCACCACAGTTCCTCAGAGAAGTTTCAAATCCCATAAACAATAGCATGTTGCCCGGGATACCAAAAAAAAATGGTGGGCATTTCTACTTAACAGTCAACATGGTGCTACCATGGGGCAGTAGCGTAAACACAATTTACAGGTCACTTTGCAGACCAGCACGGAAATCGTTTGGTTTCATACATGCTACAGATAACATACATTATTTCATAATTTTCCTGAAAATATTTCATTTGTACATTATTTGATGTGGTTGTCAATTCAATTTACATGATTCAAATTTCTGTAAAATGTGGCAGCCACAACATATTTAGATTAACTCTTCAGAAAAAATTTAAAATTATACAACATGTCTAGGTTTGAAACTTTTGGTAAATAAAAAATCTGGTCTCCAGTAAAGAAAATGATTAACCTGCTATAAGAGTTCCGGCAACAAGTATAATGGAATATAAAAATATACATAAAAATAAGACGATTCTACCATAATTTTAACTTTAAACCAAAAAAATTACTTGTACTAAAATTTCCTGTAGTTCAAGAACTTTCATGTTTATTTTAGGTACTAGCCAAAATCTTTTAACAAGAAATTAAGCTCATTTTCACATTTCCTTAGCCCAAGGTGGCCTTTGAAATTCTGATAAATAATTTGGCAGAGGTAAAAGTAAATTTGACTTACTTTGTAGTTGTTATCTGTTTTCCGAACAACAACAAAAATTATCCAGAGAAAATTTTGACTCTGAAAAGGATACATTTCTCTATAATTATAGTCCCTTATCTTGGCTTGGCTCTGCGAGTGTGAAAAGAAATTGCTCTGCATGTATGAAGATAAGCTTAGCCCACAGACTAAAGGGAAGGTATGCTCAACAGTGATAGAAAAACTGGATTTGAAATACTATTCTCCATTTAGTTACATATGCTGTGAAGTCATAAAATGGCTGCAAACTACAGAGATTGACTTTGCAGGCATCCTTGGTGATGTGCCTTTGAAAAGATTCACTTTCTCTTTCTCCATTTCATTTTTAAATAAAACGAACATTAGAAATCCAAGGACTTGAACTCCACCCTCTGTTAAAATATCACATTATCTGGGCTCAGCGCCTATGGCTCAACATGCTAAGGCACCAGCCATGTACACCTGAGCTGGTGGGTTCGAATCCAGCCCAGGCCCACCAAACAACAATGACGGCTGCAACCAAAAAATGTCCAGGCGTTGTGGCGGGCACCTGTAGTCCCAGTTACTTGGGAGGGAGAAGCAAGAGACTCACTTGAGCCCAGGAATTGGAGGTTGCTGTGAGCTGTGATGCCACCACACTCTATCCAGGGTGACAGCTTGAGGCTCTGTCTAAAAAAATAATAATAAAATAAAATAAAAATCACGTTATCTGAAGTGCCTGTTCTGAGCAAGGTGCAGTTAAGACTCATTGAGTGGTAGTACTGGGTAAGCCCGTGGCCCTCCACCACCAGGTGGCAATGCCATACATTTACTGGCTCAAACTGGTACTGAAGGCACAAACAAAGGGCATGAGCCGGGCTCTGATTCCTATGGACGATGTCTTTTACCGAGGCCCCAATATACTCTTGGCATAGTACCAGGCACATAGGAAGGAAGAAAACAAAAAAAGAGAATAGCAGAAAAAAAACATTAATGGAGTGATTGGGAATTTGATTTTCAGCAGGAGCAGCAACCAAGAATTTATACTCTTTCCCAAACGTACTCCATGAAGCACTATGCAGTCTGACAATTAAGTTCATAAACTCATCCAAGAAAAAGTGCTACATACCTCATTATGAATATCACTATGGTCACCTTCAAAGTTCTCTCCTTAGGAAGCCATGCACAGATGCCAGCACCTGTCCACGCTCCAAAGCAATTTTGGAAATCTTTTTCTGGAATGGTCATCACAATTGTCGTTGTATTACCCTATGTCATGAATGTCATCCGAAAGTCTTCCTCTCAATATTTCCTTTATCTTTGGGTAAAGAAAAAAGTTATTGTGGGCCAGCACAGGTGAGTAGGGAGGGTGTTTATTTGTTTACTGGCTAAGAACTCCTTCACAGACAGGGCTGTGTGAGCTGGTACATTACTGTGATGCAGGAACCATAAGTTGTTGGCCAAGATTTTCAGTTAAGAATTTCCAGTTTCTCTATCAATGTTGACTTGGTCTACTAGGTTTCTCATGGGCAGCCACCAATTTTGATACACATTTAATGAATTTTTGCAATGTTTTTATCAGTTCTGCTCATTACTGGCCATCCTGACCTCTCTTCATCAGTGACACTTTCTCTTCCCTCAGAAAAATGTTTAGTCCATTGGCACACTGCCATTTTCTTCATACCATCATCCCCATAAAGTTGGACTACCAGGTCCCTAGTTGCATTTCCACTCTTACCAAGTTTAACAACTTACAAATGTTTGTCCCTTTCTCTAATTCAAGCTATATACTTGCTCACAACAGCACACAAAAACACACAATAATAATGATCGTCACTCAGCAAAACACCAACACACATCGACACAAACACAACTGTGCCACACTGATATACCAAGGTTACGAAGCCTTACCAAGGTGTTTGTACAGTGCTGCCAACATACGCACTTGGTGGCAAGTTCACAAACTTAATTATTAGATGAAGTTACAGATCTAGTATGAGTAGCTATTACATACCCACGTGGACATAAGTTCCGGAATCAATTATGATTGAGAAACACTGAGTTCAACAAACTGAAATTTATTTGGGGTTCCTTTTCTCAACTCTGATACGTGTATTTCCTTTCTAGGCCTAATCATGTAACCAATCAGTTATCTTTAAGAAAGAATTGCTAGTGGGCAGCGCCTGTGGCTCAAGGGGCAGGATGCCGGCCCCATATACCAAGGGTGGTGGGCTCAAACCCAACCCTAGCCAAAAAACTGCAAAAAAAAAAAAAGAAAGAAAGAAAGAGTTGCTAGTAGGCTCCAAACTGGTGTTTGTTACCTCTTTCTTCCTAATCACCATATGACACTGGGGGGGGGCACTGAAATTATTGGAGTGATTGGGAATATTGACACTCAAAAGAGAATGACATAGCACCACCAATGGCATGTTCTCTCCCCATCCCAGCTGTAAATGTTATTTCTCAAGTAGAAATGTGAAGGTTAGCTGCCAAGAATTTATTCTCTAATTTATAAGGGCCACACTATCCAGTAGACAGTAGGCATATGTGGCTATTTAAAATTAAATGTAAAATGTAGCCTCACAGTAGCCATGTTTCAGGTGTTCACTAGCCACGAGTGGTCAATGGCTACAACACTGGACAGTTTAGGTGTAGTAAATTTCCATCATTACAGAAAATTTCATTGAATAGCACTGGACTAGTGTTATACCGCACACACACACAAAAACACACAACTTCCTTTAGGAGGGAGCTCACTAAATCTCAAAGGCCTGCAAAATCTCACCATGAAATTCTAATTTTGCAACATTCTCTCCTTTAAGCAGCCTCAGTTATGTGAACACTAGCCACAGGCAGGCAGCTACTCTTTCCCCCAAAACAATTATAAGCCACAGAAGAATGCACACACACACACACACAATCCCTTTCTCCAATTAGGGGGAAGAGATTTATTTACTAAATGATTCACGGTGGCTAGAACTATACTGCTTCCTGTATCTCTGTTGTTCCAATCATTGTTTGTTTCCCCAAAACTACTTTAGTTTTCTTGATTCTAATCTAATTAGTATAATTTAAGAAGTGAGATAAGCCTTTGGAAAACTGACCCATAGTAATTACACCCTAAGATGATAAGAGACCAGCTGGACTTCCCCCATCTTCATGATTTATCTCTTTCTTGATGATCTACTTATTTTGTACCAAATAAGCTAATTTTAAAAGTTAATGGTCTTTTCCACTTAGTGTTGTTTCTATGTATTTTTACAGCCTTTCTGTCTAAATGGTCTATAATGGCTAATATTCTCTAATGGAGTCTGAAACAAAAAGTCAAGAATTAGAGATTCCAGTGAATCTGGTCAAGTAAACCAGAATCAAAAGTTAGAGAATCAGCCAACATTTCAGACCAGTAATTCCCAATCATGGCTGCACATCAAAGATAATTTAGAGCTATAAAAACACAGATGCCTGGGCCCTACCACCAGATATACTGATTAAATTAGTATTCAGGGAATCAAGATAATTTACTATCTCACTGGGTGCTTTTAACACAGTGCAGACAATGTCAAGAACCACTTATAATAACTTGTGTCTCATCTTTTTTTTTAATTAATTAATTTATTTATTTGGAAGGTGAATGAATGTATCAATGAACGAACACAGTCCCCTCTGGGGCAAAGTGAATGAATGCATCAATGAATGGACACAGTCCATTCATGGAATTAAAGCCCAGGAAATTCACATGAAACTGACCTAGGCATAGGGAATGGGGGTTCCACATTTAGTCCCAAGTGCAAAGTGAAGGAGACACCAAGGCATAGGTGGCTCCTCAGCAGTTGTCCGGCCCTTTTGGCTATTGGAGCCTCCAGTGAGGATTGGAGGTCCCCCTCTTTGCCAGTCCTCAAGCCCAGCTGGTTCTTCAGCTGGCTACCGCAGCACCAACACCGCCAAGAAGGAGGCGGCAGGTCCACCAGCTCCACTGAGCTGGCCAGGACGCTAAATATCCTGCATCAATTCTCCCTCTCCGAGTAGAAACCCCAACTGCTGTTAGGGAAAAGGGGCAAAGACTCGATCTAACTGCTTCCTGCTGAACCCGGCGATGATAGAAGGGAGCAGTTAATGTTTCTCTGGAGGGAGAGTGAAACAGGGGTTCATGAACTGGAACCATCTTTATCACGTGTGGCTTGATGACATTTCTGGAAAACACAAATCTCATTAGTATAATCAGTAATAGGCAAAGGTAGAGCTGCATCAGGTCAGAAGCACTTATTCAGTGATGCTAAAAGAAAACCATATTAGGATTTTTTTTTTGCTGTTTCCTGAATAATAACTTCAAACTTTCTTTTGGCTCACAAGTGTAGGTGGTCTGTGGTTGGCTGTCTTCACTGTCTGCCTCAATAGAAGATGGAGGGTTCCAGGATTTTACTCATGAATGATGTATGCAGGAATCGACTCCTATAACTTTAACAGCTGTAGAAGAAGACAAGATAACAGGAAAGGGATCTTCCCAAGTTGGGGTCAGGGAAGCTGAATTAGAGGGAAGAGTTTTGATCATGAGTAGATCTCCAGGAGGGAAAAGTTCCTGTTCTAGTTAGTATGTCCCTCCCCAAAAGGGGAGCAGCACTTTCAGGCATGATTAGGGAGGCATGAGAGAACAGCAACTCATTCCACTTGCAACTTAAAGGCTGGGAGAAAAATCTGGTAACTGGCTTTCCAGACACCCCCTGTATAGTTATGGATTTGGTGGATAAAAGACCAAAGCTAGAGAGAAGTACAGAAAAGGTTGCTCCAGTGTCTAAAAGAAATTTTGTCTCCTGGCACTCCACTATAAGGCAAACCTGGGGCTCTTGAGGGGTGATGACACAAGCTGGAGCCATGAGAATTTGCCCCAGGCACCCTCAGTCCAGTTTGGGCTCCGATGGGGTCACTGTCCCGGGAGGCCTTCACCTCTGGGGATGGTCACCCTTGCATTCTGGACAGGGGCCAGGTGGCTTGCCCAGCCAGTGGTGCTGCTGGGGTGGTCTTTTCTGAAGTGGCCAATCTGACCACATTGGAAACACTTGTTTTTAGCTCCTCTGGTTTCCCTCTGTGCCTGAAAGTTGCTTGTTTATTGGAGTACCATTACAAGAGCTGTCATTCTTTTCTGTTCCTCTCTCTCTTTTTCCTCCTTTCTCTCCAGGTCTCGGTTATAAAAGACCATAGAGGCCATTTTAAGAAGATTCTCCAGGTTATGGTCTGGGCCTAGAGCCAATTTCTGGGGTTTTCTTTGAATGTTTGGTGCCGCATGAGTGATAAATTTGTCTTTTAAAATAATCTGATGCTCTATGGAGTCACGTTTCAATTGAGTGTTTTCTCATTGCCTCCCTAAGCCTCTTTTTTTTTTAATATATATTGATTATAGCTGCTATCAAGGGGCACAATGTGCTATCAAGGAGCACAATGTGCTGCGTTTATATACAATCTGAAATGTTTTCATCAAACTGCTCAACATAGCCCTCATGGCATTTTCTTAGTTATTATATAAAGACATTGTATTCTGCATTTAGTAAGTTCCACCTGTACCCTTCATGTCTCATCTTTTAGAGCAAAAATGGTGGCAGACTCTAGCTCATGGGCTAAATCCAGCCCAGTAACTGGTATCTATTTGTTTACATCTTGTGTGTAGCTGCCTTCCTCACTACAACTGCAGAGTTGAGAAGTTAGAACAGAGACCATATGACCTGTCTTCCTTGGTTCCCGTCCAGCAGGAACCAAGGGCGGCAGTTTGAGGAGTTTGGCGTATGAATGGAGATAGAGACTCACAGTAGTTTAAGTAAGCGGAGAATTAGGGCTATAGTTAAGCCCATTAGTTATACAGAAACACACTCACACAAGATTATAGGAGGAAAAGCTGAAGCAAAGAGTTCAATGCTCTAAGCTCGTTTATTAAATGAAACTGGGTTACTTATATAGTGTTTGAGTTCCGCCTCAAAGCCTCTTGACTAATTTTAGATGGAGGTTTCCTGTTTTTGTTTTGCTTAACTGCTTTGCTTAATGTTGCTAAGGACATGGGTGTGAAATTGACTTGCTTCCTACGGATGTGGTAAATTTCTTTGGGTAAACACTTCTTGGTAAGCTTCCTGCTCAAGGAAGCTTGCTACATCCTGTTATGGGTGGTGTCCACAGTTTTTGTCCTTTAGTATTGCTGTTTACCCTTACAATGACCCACAAAACCTACCATATTATATTTACTATCTTGATGTTTGCTACTATCTGGATGTTATGTCTTCCCATAATTCACATGTTGAAACTTAAATCTCCAGTGCAGTGGTGTTGGAAGGTGAAGCATCTGGGAGGTGGTTTGGTCAATGGTGGTGCTCTCATGACTAGCATTAGTGCCCTTATAAAAGAGGCCTGAGAGACCTTGTTTGTACCTATTGCCATGTGAGGAACACCCTCACTAGACACCAAACCTGCTGGCACCTTGATTTTGGAATTCCCAGGCTCCAGAACTGTTCTAAGGTATTTTGTTATATTAGTAGCAGTTGGAATATACTAAGACACCACTACAGAAGATGTCTGCCAATCTCTGCCTTGGAGTAGTGATTCTCAAAATATGAACACCAGCATCCATGTCACTTGGGCATTTGTTAGGTATGGAAATTCTTAGGCCCACCCTAGACCTAGTGAATTAGAAACCCTGGAGGTGAGAGGCAGTCATCTGTAGTTTTAGGGTCCTCCAGGTATTCCAGCACACACTAGCATGCTGATTTGGTACTCAAATTTCATATATCAGATTCTAATTATATTGATGTGGGGTGAGGGCAATTTATAAAAATTAGTCAGATGATTCTAATAGGATTCCACAATTGAGAACTATCATTTCTGGATTATCAATTTAATGCTAAGTAACTATGGCAAAGCAAGAAAGGATACAGAATCAAAGTAGCAACAAAAAGAAAGTCCCAGCCATGTCCCAGGCACTATGTTAAGTGCTGAGAATGCTACTTATAATAGTTCTTGACTCTGTTAAATTGTCTGAACACTTTTTGGGTGAAGGGCACACTTATGCACAAAAACAAATTATGTCACCAAAATGCATGTACCCATGTAATAGTCTGAAATTTAAAAATAATAAATAAATAATATTGTTCAGTAAAAGAAAAGAAAAGGAGCTTGAGCTTGCTTTCTTAAGTAGAAGCAAAAAAATAAGGATAGAGTATAAAGAGAATATCTAAGAAAGAACATGTATTTGAAAACACAAGGGCTCGAGGCGGGCAAACACACAATATCAGTTGAATTTTAATGTGAACAAGATGACTACTAGTGGCTAGGTATAGTGGCTTACACCTGTAATTGTAGTACTCTGGAAGGCAAAGGTGGGCAGATTATTTGAGCTCAGGAGTTCAAGACCAGCCTAAGCAAGAGTGAGACCCCCATCCCTACTCAAAATGGAAAAACTGAGGCAAGAAAATCTCTTGAGTCCAAGAGTTTGAGGTTGCTGTGAGCTATGATGATGCTTTGGCACTCTACAAAGAGCAACAGAGAAAGACTCTGACACACACACAAAAAAAGAGGATTGCTGGCTCTTTCTCTGAGATCAAAGAAAAGAGTGGATTTGTATCACAGTGACTATAATTTTATAAGTCAAGGAGGTGCCATAATTTAAGATTATATATATTCTCTATAAAGCAGAATGTGAAGGAATCTATTAACAATAGTGGGCTTTACCAGAGGTGAGACTTAAGGAAAAGATGAAGACTAGAGAAACAAGAATGGAGAAACAAGAATCCTATGTACTCAATTCTGATATGAGGACAAGTAATGATCTAGTACATGTTGGGGATGTGGGAGAAGGGGAGAGCAGAAAGAGGGAAGGACAGGGTGGAGGATCACGGTGTGTGACACACCTTTGTGGGTGGAACAAAATTATAAGAGGGACTTTACCTAGCAATGTAACCTGGTTCTTCATACCCTTGATGAATCCCCAACAGTAAAAAAAAAAAAAAAAAAAAGGAAATACTTTGTGAGAGAATGGTAACAAGAACCTTGATTGTGACAGAGTGTTGAGGGGCCATCTTAGGTAGTCAGTCATGAATTAGTAATGTTAGCATTCTGGATACTTGACCTTGTTACTGACCACTGGTACACCACATTTCTTCCTGCCTTAAAACTCTTCCACAGACTGTTTCCCATCCCCATAGTGTTCTTCTGTTGATCTTCTCCTAGCTGACTCCACCTTGGAATTCACATCTCAGCTCAAAATGTCACTTACCCTGTGAGATCTCCCTTGATCAACCCAAAATAGCCCTTGACATTACTCTCTATCTCCAGCTTCTTTTGCCGTCTTTAGAGTTTGTATCCCTGTAGTATTTTCCTGTTCACCTATTTCTTCATTTCATACTGTCTGCCTTTCTCCCACTAGAGTCTTGTTCACACTGAGCCCCCCCAAACCAAGTACAGAGTAGGCAATCAACAAATGTTGCATGTTGACTATTGTGTGACTTTTCTCCTACACAAGCTTAAAGCCAGGGCATAAGAAAAGAAAAGACAATGAAAACGGTGACTGAAGAAATAGGAGAAAGTGTGAAGATCAGAAGTTAATAGATTGGAAGAAAACCGAGATATCAAGGCCCTGGAAGGTTTGCAGAAAAAAATTATAGGAAGATATTGGATATTTGCGGGGGGGAATTTATAATGGAAAACTCTGGGATGAATACAAAAATAGGAGGAATGAGTCCCTGTGCTCTTCAGCAAGTAGAACAATGATCAAATCACTGCAATCTTCTATTGTGCATAAGCTCTCCACTCAATCCTTTCCTCCAGAAGGGATTATAGTTATAACATCAAAATATTTCAAAGTAAATACCTGGCATAATATCATTTCATTTATAAATATTTTGAAGTTAAACATACCATTATCATAATCAAAAATTAAAATTACTTCCCTAATTGTTAGCACTTAGACCCTAATTGTTAGCACAGAACTTCCAGCCCACAAGTTTCAGGGAGACGAATGGGTGCAGGTGGCTGAGGGATCAGAGGTGGGTGTTCATGGCAGTGATGACATAGTTAATCTGACCTCTATGGCTGTAATGATAACTTCTAGGATTGTGGTGATACTGCCATATAGAGGAATCAGCTGTCTAGTAAACTGAAGGGCCAGCAGGCAAAGAATCAGGTTACAAGATGCTACAGCTAAGTAGCACAGAAATGATTCCTTTCTTGGTGCATCCATACCAGCATCTACTGTTTTATGACTTTTTAATGATGACCATGCTGATAGGGGTAAAATGATATCTCATTGTAGTTTTAATTTGCATTTCTCTAACAATTAGTGATATTGAGCATTTTGCATATTTTTTGGTCATTTGTCTATCTTCCATAGAAAAATTTCTGTTCATGTCTTTTGTCCACTTTTGGATAGGGTTGTTTGTTTTTTTTTTTTT
>CAUYON010038371.1:0-12104 GCA_963573935.1 Arctocebus calabarensis
CATGGAGGCCTGCAAGGTCTTGCCCAGGATCTGCAGCCCCTTGGAGTGGCGGGAGAGCTTGAAGATGCGGAACACCCGGACCAGGCGGATCACTCTGAGGATGGCCAGGGACATGGCCTGCTGCCCGTTCTGGCCGCCCCCTCCGCTGGCCGACTGCTGCTCCTGTTGCTGCACCAGCTCGGTGCCCAGGGTGATGAAGTAGGGGAAGATGGCCACCAAGTCAATGATGTTCATGATGTTGCGGAAGAACGCCGGCTTGCTGGGGCAGGCGGAGAAGCGCACCAGGAGCTCAAATGTGAACCAGACGATGCACAGAGTCTCCACCAGGAAGAAGGGGTCTGTGAAGAAGGAGCCCCCAAGAGTACTGAGTGAGGATGAGCCCCCTGTCCCCATTCCCCCAGGAGAGAGGCCAGGGTGGAATGTATAGGAATCGTCTTCATCCTCCTCTTCCTCCGGACTGCCCCTGGAAAGCGGGGAGGCGCGGCTCACGCCGTCACCGTGGCTGCCACCCCGACCATCTGCCCGGAACTGGGGCAAGGTCTCCAGGCAGAAGATGACGATGGAGATGAGAATGACCAGCACCGAGACGATGGCGATGCCCCTGGCCGGCCCGGAGCTCTCCGGATACTCAAAGAGGAGCCACACCTGGCGCTGGAAGGGCTGCGACGGCAGCGGCTTCTCGTCCTCACCACCTTCAGGCAAGCAGCCCTCGTCCTCTCGGAAGGCCGCCAGGGCCTCGTCGCCCAGTTGGTAGAAGCGAATCTCCTCCAGGAAGATGTCCAGGGGCACGTTGACCGGCCTCCGCAGGCGGCCCCCCGACTGGTAGTAGTAGAGGATGGCGTCGAAGCTGGGCCGGTTGCGGTCGAAGAAGTACTCGTTCCGCAGGGGGTCGAAGAAGCGGACCCGGCGGCCAGGGTCTCCAAGCAGCGTGTCGGGAAACAGCGACAGGGTGCGCAACTGTGTCTCAAAGCGCAGCCCGGAGATATTGATCACCAGCCGCTCGCTACTACAGCAGCCCCCGCCCGCGCCGGCCTCCGGGAAGTCTCCCGCATCCTGTTGCTCCCCCTCCGGCCCACGGACCTCCCCCGGCGCCGCCAGCGTAAGGGATTTCTCCGATCTCATGTCCCCTCCGCGGTGCGCTCCCCGCCACTAGGACGGCGCCCACGACACAACCTCTGGAGCTCGGCGCCCGCTTCCCAGCTCCCGGCTGTGCCCTCTGTAGGGTGGGGCTCGCGGTCTGACCTGGCGCTGGGGTCGGCGAGCCCTGAAGCCCTGGTCCCTGCTAGGCTTGGTCTGGGGAGGTGAGCTGAGCGCCGAAGATCTGGCTCTGCGCTTCCAGTCGCCCGCGCCTCGCTGCTAGAGCTTACTGGGATGCCCGGAACCGCAAACTGGCGCGTGTGAAACTGGCTGCCCGAGAAGACGCGTGGCTTCGCTCAGCGGTGGCCGGTACTGGGCTCCGGGACGCAGGGGGCCGCCCTCCAGCCCGGCCAGCTCTTCCCGGCTCCCACCGCGCTCCTCCAGCCGCGCAAGCCCCCGGGCTGCCGCTGGTACCGCGGCGCCAGATGCGCCTCCCTTCGGCTCGCCAGAGACTCCTGGCACGGCTCGGCCTCCGCCCTACGTCCACCCCGGGGCTCGGTCTGGCCAAGGTCGCGCGGTTCCAGCCGCCACAGCCGTCACCTCCTCCCTAGGAGCCGCGCCGCAGGCCTCGGAAAGAGCCCTGGGGCTGCCCCGGCGCCGGAGCGCGGGGACCCACCTCCCCACGGCTCAAGCCTTCGCTGCAGCCGCCGCAGCTGCAGCGGCTCAGCTCTCGGCTCTGCCCTTCCTTCCCAACACACACTCTCCGAGTGACGTGGCAGGCCCCGCCCGCTGCCCCCTCCCACCCACTCCCACATCACACCCCTCGCCCAGCCAGGGGCTGCTGCAAGCCAGGGCGCTGTGGGACTAGACACACACTTGCCTCCCCAGTGATCCTTCCCGCGCTCTCCTGGCACGCCCCTCGCCTTCACGCATACACATCCACGGCCCCCCCCAACAGCTTCCAGGACCCCGCCACCACACCCCCTGCCACCCCGCTATTTATCTGTTTACTGGCTTGTCTCATTTATGTTTACCGAGTTGACCTGCGCGGTGTATTTCATCAACAGGAAGACACAACCCTCCCCACTACACAATACGGAGCCCCATGCCTCCACTCATTTAGAAATCTAAGGGGAAAATAATTATACCATATTTCATCCGTCTGTATTTACGAAGACCCATTTGCTAGCTTCTCCAATGCATACTAAAAAAAAAAAAAATAGAGGAAGTATTTTTGACGTGTCTTGAAAGCTTTCCTTTTAAATTGCATTCCAATGTAATTCTCCCAGAGAATTTGCCTTTGCAGACATTGGAGAAGACTTCAACTATTCTAGCATTGCAAAGAGATAATAGAGGAAGGGGTGGGAAGTCCATCATTGCCTTTCCCGTCAGAAGTTCTCCAGGACAGTCCTGGGAAGGTGAGGCAGGAAAGAACCAGTAGAGGGTGGCTTCGCAAAGATACCACAGCTCAGGGGAGTGCACTCTGAAAACCCTTTGTTCCCAGCCACCCGTGATGCATGTGGAATTTCTGCTTCTAAGGGTAACCAAGCAAAGGGAAGAGAAGATGGATGCAAAGGGGTCAGATTTTTGATTTAAAAAAAAAATTGTTACATTTGCTGAGCATCTCATATGTACCAGCCGTATTCTAGGTGGTTTACCAGAAAGACAGCCTCTGCTCCTAAACCATGTTACAATAAAGACCTGTTTGGCAATATTTGGGTAGGGCAAAGTTTGTTGTTAGGGACCAGTTGACTCTTTCCCTAACTGTCCAGAAGGAAGGACATAAGAAAGATTTTCCATCCATTTCTGCCAGAGAGCATATTGCTTTTCTTCACTAGATGGAACAGTTTGGGATCTGACCAGGGACGCTCACCTGATCTTTTCAGTCTGCCACTTCCAGGTAGAGTTGACATTTGCTTCCCTGGGCCTCAGTTTCCCCCTCTCTGTCTGGCTGTGGCCAAAATAAATTGGCTGACACCTGCAGGGTGTGTTTGTGTAATTTCTTGTACATATTAGATCATTAGTAAGAGTTCATTAAGGATCACGGTAAGAATGACACGCGAAGTTATTCTCAAACCACAAGATGCATCTGAAAGTCCTCTGTACTGCACAGAGTGTTTTAAAACTAGAGTGGTTCTCAGCGGCTTTCACTTGTGGAAGGCTGGGGGAGGAGAGAACCAGGACCCCTGGATGCTGTAGGGAAGAGGTCAGGTGTTGAGTAGGTAAGGAAGATGTTAGTGTCAGAGCTCATGGGCTAGTTCTGTTCCTCACCAAACCTGCCAGACAACAGCCTCGGCTTCCATTCTGTGCTGGCATCCTCCGTTCCCATTCCCTTCTCTCACCTTGCATGTTTCAGTGAAGAGAGAGAAAGCAAGAATACTGAGTTACCAACCCAACAGTTTTCCCATTTACAGGCTATGCAATTAAGCAATTTAGACTTCACACAAAAGTTGCTCCATTCAAAAACAAACTTGTCCAGGAAAGAAAAGGAAAATAACAACACATACCACATACAAGAAACTCTCTTTTACCCTCCGCCAATTATCTCTAATTATTTTTTGAGTTGTAGCAATCGACAACTTGTTCCTGATTCTTTTTTAATGTTGTTTTCAAAGTTTATATTGAATCATTCACTTGCATGTCTGCTTTCATCATTGCCATTTTTATTCATGAGGTTGTCAAGTAGGTCAGTAACTCTTGGGGAAAAAACCTTAGAGAAGCAGGGGAAGGAACCTGCACTCTGCCAGAGGGTGCACAGCCTGATACAGTGGCGGGGACCTCCATTCGGGTTCCCCTTGGGTTAAGCCTGGCCAGCTGCCTGTCACCCCAGAGACAAAGCTGATGTTTCGTGGTTACCTTCACTTCAGGCATGAGACTATTCCCCAAGAGAGGTTCCACTGGGAGGGAAAAGTCATTAGCAAATTCATGAATCAGAGTTCTGTTTTTAGTTCCTTTTGTGAAATAGACTCGTTTCTTAATTTAAGAAAAACCCAATGCCTAGGTCATTCCTCCCAAGCATATATTAAGGTTAAGGAAAATCGCACCTTCAGAAGTGCCAGTTCCCAGGTGAAAAGAAGACCAGGGACACAACTGCATCCATGGATACTGCACAACAGCTTCCAGGGACAGCTGATCATTTCCCCTGGCACCAATTTCATGCCAACACAGAATTTTTTTTCCTTCTTATACCTAGATTCAGATGTTCACAGTGGTCATAGGGATAATTCATTTATTTAATGAGTATTTATTGAGCATCTACTGGGTGCCCAGCCTGATGCCCTAGACAAAATATCTGTTCTTTTTTTTTTGTAAAGACAGAGTCTCACTTTATCACCCTCGGTAGAGTGCCATGGCATCACACAGCTCACAGAAACCTCCAACTCCTGGGCTTAGGCGATTCTCTTGCCTCAGCCTCCCGAGTAGCTGGGACTACAGGTGCCCGCCACAACACCCGGCTATTTTTCTGTCTTGCAGTTTGGCCGAGGCTGGGTTTGAAATCACCACCTTTGGTATATGGGGCCAGCACCCTTCTAGATGAGCCATAGGTGCCACCCAAAATATCTATTCTTGTAAGTTTATATTGTCTTGCAATATATACTTTACCTTCTAGACAGAAAATTTCAACAATAAGCAAAAAGAAGCTATTTAGATATTGCTTCAAAGAGAATAAATGGGGGTTCATTTCATATCAGAAATGAACCTGGGGGTTCAACTTTGAAGAGCGTGGTTGGAAAAGTTCCCTCCAAAGAGGTGATATTTCAACTGAGAATCCAAAATGAGAATGAGGCCAATCATGCCTGAAGCAGAAGAGCTTTCTGGATTAACATGTACTACAGTTCTGAACCAGAAGGGTCATGGATGTCAAAGCATCATAAAGAAGACTGTGCGCCGGGAGAAAAATGGCCAAGAGGAAAAGAGGTGCAAGATGAAGTTGAAGAAGAAGCAATACTAAGATCTTTTGCTTCTTTTGCAGCGTGAAGTGTTCAGGTTTCATCTTAAGGGCAATGTGAATCCCATGATGGTTCTCCAGCAGAGAGAGATCACATCACTTCTCTCCTCTGCTTAAGAACTACCATTGGCTTCACACAGAAGAAAGAGAAAGATCAGGAAATTGAAATAGTCTGGGGAAAAACCAATGGTGACATAAACCAAGGAAAGACAGAGCAAAGACAGAGCAGAGAGGAGGCCAGGGGATGGGAGAGGGATGTTTGCAAGATAGATTGGCAGAAACGTAATCAACAGGACATGCGAAATAAGCAATGAATGCCAGGGTTTGGGTCAGAGCACCTAGGTAAGTGCATATTTCCATTTATTAAGAAAGAGAAGGGCGGCGCCTGTGGCTCAAAGGAGTAGAGCACTGGCCCCATATGCCGGAGGTGGCAGGTTCAAACCCAGCCCTGGCCAAAAAAACTGCAAGAAGATCCTCTTGCCTCAGCGTCCCTAGTAACTGGGATGACAGGTCCCCACCACAACGCCCGGCTAGAAACTTGTGATTTATAAATCGAAAACATTTAGAGATATTTAAATCCACTGCACTAAAGTCTTCTAGAGAGATGCAATATGGACAATGAAGAGAAACAACCAGGACCAAGTCTTTCAATTTATCATTAAAGTTTAGGAGGAGCCAGCAAAGGTGCCTGAGGGATTGTCAGTGAGTTGGAAGGACAGCCAAAAGAAGGAATTGTCCTGGAGATCGTCAACTGGGACCAGACCCCAAGGACCCAGTCCTCCCAGGCCCATGCTGACCTTCCAATGGAACACATCATCAACGTCAGGGAAGGAGCATGGGGTGGGAAGAAAAGGTCGTCCATGGGGAGGAGCCCCCTAAAAATGGATGTATGTGGAAACAAGATAAACACAAGCTTGGATGATCATTTATATTCTTGCCTCTGCCCCAAGCCCTAAAATGTACTTATCCCAGGTACATAAATGATCTTTCCATTCTATCTTCCATTTTTTACCTTGCTCTCTGTGTGTGTGCGTCATTATGACGTTAGTGGTGGGATCCCGTAGTTTCCCTCTGGGAAGAGAGCATGGTGGAAACTCACCTTGTTTCCCTGTGTAATCTTTGGGAAAGGTTCTCTTACTGCCCTGTGGCCCACAGGCCCCTGCTGTGAGGAGGGGTGGCAAGTGGTCAGTTCCCTCACCTCCTACCAGATGAACAGCTGTGCACACAAGCACCCACCCCTCCCTAAGAAGACTGACCACTGAGAGCCCCCGGGAGGAGGGGTGAGAAGTCGGTGCTTACATTCCTCCCCTGCCTATCTCACCTCCGAGCAAGCAGGGCTCAGCACCTGTGTCCTTCAGCTCTTCAGGGTGTGACCACCACCGTGTTCCATGTGACCCATCCCCCTTTGGTTACCTGATTCCCCTTTTTCCCCAGGACCTGGTGCATTTTCACTCCTCCTCTTAACCTCTCTCCCCACTTGCTTTACTAGGGAGATGAGTGAAAGATGTTTTGGATCCTGAAAGACAGTGGAAGGAACCTGGGTGAGGGGGTGGATCTAGACTTTGCTGCCAAGTCTTGCTATTTTCTTTTTGTTCCTTCCCTACACACACACACAAATACCCCCACCTCCCCCAAAGTGTGGTCATTTAAGAGTTACATTAAAAAGAATTCAGAAATTGAACTTCAACAGTTAATTTCCTGCCAGTGGCACCTGCTGGTTCCACAAACCATCTGCTATGCTGCGTAGACTCTTACTAGCATGACTCTCTGGCCTAGAGTCCCATCTAGTAATTTATTCTTTGGCGATATGGTGATCATTCCCCTCCTCCTGGACTTCCCCTGTGACCAAGTGGACGGAGGAGACACATGCCGAGACAGAGCCTATCGATGAGCACTATTCATAATTAGATGCTTAATCAAATTGTGATGATGGTGATGATGCCAGTGACAAAGTGGTGACAGTGATGATGTTGCTGCTCCCGAATTCACTAGAGAAGAACCTAAGAGCTTTCACTCGAGTGAAGCTGCATATTGGAAAAGAAATGCATTAGACATCTGTGCCACGCAAGTCGATAGCCTTAGGAAATGACTATCCGTGCCAAGAAGTAAATCTATAAGGAACTCCTGATCTTTCAGAGAGGATCCCAAGAGAGCTTATTAGTATCACAAGTTTGCAGTCTGCTTCTTCATCCCATCCCCCTCCTGTAATCGTCCTTAGTGCTATTTTCCAAATGTCTCCAGCTCTGCCTTTCAGGAACATGGGGAATTATACTGCAGCTCACTGTGGCTGGGGGTTACCTGGCAAGCAGTTCGGGCCAGTGAGTTGTAAGCAGAAGTGATGTGTGGCCTAGTGACACGTGACATTTCTGAACCAAAATATTTCATTCTCAAGGGGAAACTCTTCCTTCGCTCTGGTGGAAATGACCCGCTTTGCTCATGATGGTAGCTGCTTTGTCCAAGCAAGGTGCATTCTGGTGACACAAACTGGGGACCCCCGCTGAAATGAGCAGCACGAGTGGAGAAACAATCCTTTGTTGTCCTAATCTTCTGACACTCAGGGACTGATCTGTTACCACAGCAGAATCAAGTCCATCCATGCTGATTCCGACATCAGTACCCAGAAGTGAGAAGCTTCAAGAACCAATAACGTGACATTTGTGGCATTGGCTGGGGGCCAGGTGATGGGCAGTGCAAAAGCTTTGCTAGAAGCTATTGCAGGCAATCTGTGTTTCAAGTGGCAAAATATTTGAAAATCTATAACCTGTGATAACTTAGAAGGCAGAAAATGGGTGTAAAAACTTGCATATCTAGGCTCAGGGCCAGTACTCAATGGTTAGTATGCCGGCCACATGCACCGGAGCTGGTGGGTTCAAACCCAGCCCAGGCCTGCCAAACAACAATGGCAACTACAACAACAACAAAAATAACTGGGCATTGTGGCGGGTGCCTGTAGTCCCAGCTACTTGAGAGGCTGAGGCAAGAGAGTCGCTTAAGCCCAAGAGTTGGAGGTTGTTGTGAGCTATAACACCACAGCACTCAACCAAGGATGACATAGTGAGACTCTGTCACACACACACAAAAAAACTTGTATATCTAGGAAGAGGTTGGCAAAGGAGATTGTTAGTACTGTATGGTATTGTATGGTGGCTACTCTTGGCTGTATCTGACCATGCAAGGCAAGCAAGATATTGATGAACTCAGAAAAGATCTGGCCAGTTAGCAGGCAGAGATGAAGGGCACAGGAGAGAGTCCAGAAATGTGGAATTTTCAGGGTTAACAAAGGCAAGTGCTTCTCATCCCCCCAAAGAAGTAAACAGAACTTTAAAATACCTTGTACAGAAACATTGATTCAGATGTCATCTTACTTGATGGAACTAATCAAGTGTAGGGTAGACATGTCCATCAAGTCCATGGCTAATACTTCTGAATGGAAAAGGGCATTTTAAAGTAAAAGCTTAATTTAAAATATTGTTTAAAAAATGAATTGGACAAACTGGCTCAGGCGAGAGAGACAGTCTAGAGCTGGAACCTCCCATAGAAAACTGGTAGATTCAAATTATCCTCTACTAGGTCCAGCTTAAGAAGATCCATAAAACCAGGGGCCCCATAGGCAAAATATACTTACTCCCTAAAGGAGACAACTGCCAAGTCCCGCCCAGTGCTGGTATCAGCTGCAATTCTAGGCTCCCTAGTGCTGTGTAGTATAATAGTTCTTCCATTAGAGACGGACACAGTCTACTCTCTACATGAGTTACAGGTGTGGATCCTTGTAATTCGCAGATGTAAGAACCAAGAACACAAATTCTCTGCTCTTCTCCCATCACACAACGTGCAGTGATTCATTTAAAATAGAATAACTGCAATAAACATAGTTTTGGTCATTAACTGTTGGCACATAGATAAGCCTGAGACACATAGAAAAAAACCCTAAGATTGTAAGATAGTCATACTGCCAGGGGAAACATGACCTGGACTAAACCATTCATGATTATTCCAGACATAAATTAACTGGTAGGCTTCTAAATTTTTGTGGACGAGAAGCAGACCATCAAAAACTGCTTAACCTCCAAAGAGGATATCCATCTGCTATACCCGTCAAGTGTGACCGAGGAGGAAATAGAAAGAAGACTCTTTGGGGGAGAAACCACAGGCCAGAAAACAGTGAGCTGGGAACCCCTCCCAGGCAGGCAAATGAGGACCTAATTCTGTTTAGCAGGATTTCAGAATCATTACGGACCAGGCACTGCTATTTTTCCCCATCTCTCCCCTTTCTGAATGGGACTGTTGATTGCAATTATCCCATTTCAGACGGATCACTGTGTGTTGTCTTGTGGGTGAGGAGCAGACAATGTGTCTTTCTGCTGCCTAAGTCTCTATATTAGGGGGATTCAAGTGTATAACTGACACAGAGCCATGTCCCTCCCCAATGTAAAGACTGCAATACACCACTAGAATTTCAGCCTGATACCAGGACTGGGTAGGACTATTGGGTTGTCTCCCTTACAAAGTAAATGTATTTTCCCTGTAGGAGACAAACGTGATCAGAATGGCAGGATAGTAGTCACCGTTGCTATTTACCAAGCATTTCCAGAGGCTCACTTCCTCAGTACATGGCAGGATTATGTCTGTCTTGGTCTTCGTATGGTTGGGTGACTAATTCCAACTGATAAATTATGCTATGTGTCATATCTGGCCAGAAGCACTTTATTGCCACAGCTCTTTTCTTCTGCTATAATGATCTGTAACACTTGAGAAGGTAACCGCTCCATCAGTTGGACCCAGGTTAACACTTGAGAAGGTGACTGCTCCATCAGTTGGACCCAAGTTGAAAGACAGAGAGCAGTGAGCCCCATCACTGCACACCAGCGATGGGTATGTAGTCTGAGCAATGCATAGCCCTTTATTATGTGTTGTTTGTTAATACAGCATAACCGAGTCTCTCCTGATCAATACGCCCACTGCATTCCCACTTGGAAGATACACACCGCACAGAAGTCATTATTGTTCTATTTCTATGGATATAAGATGAGAATTGAACAAAGATCACTGAATTCATTTCAAAGGCTTACATTTGGTCAACTTTTTCATTCTTGTCATTGCTTACTTCTCCTCCCACCATATTATTCTATAGATATCTCCACATTGTTTATATAGAACTGGCCTGAATTTTTGCTCTTCCTTGTCTATTTTCTGACCCAACTCTGTACCAGTGAGGTAGCAACAACTTAACTCTGGGTCCTATCTGACATCTCTAATGGGCTAATGGACAAGGGTTGTCTTTGTAATATTATGCTGTAAGTTTCTTTTGTTTATTAACCTTTCAATAAATAGTTACTAAAGATAGTCATGGCTAATCACAAGCATTTTGTGAATGCTTATTGCAGTCAAAGCACTTTATTAAGAGCTATAAGGTGGAAACTTTTCCTTGTCTCCTTTTAGAAAAAGAGAAAAGAGAAGTTGCACAATTTCCCAGATTGCAGCCTTAGTGAGCACCAGAGCACACTGCAAGTGCAACCAGTATTGCATCCAGAGCCCATGTGGGAGACCCTCTGGGCTTCACCTCTTCAAACTGTGTTCAACTCCCAAAACTGTGTTCTACATGATTCCAGTTTTGCAACAGGTTAATAGATATTTACATAGACATAGCTATAATTCACCCTGTAATCTAGTGATTAGGATTCTAAAATGTTGCGACTTGGGTTCTACTCCCAGTCAAGGAACCAGGTCCTTGGAGATGTAAATTCTTTAACTCAAAGGGGGAAAAAAATTGGCTTGCTAAAATATTAGTTTGATATTAGTTTGATATTTAATGAGTTTGGGAATTATATGCCTTGTTTCAGAGACAGACATTGGAATAGCAAAGGCTGTATTACATTGCTTAACATTATTTCAACCAATGTTTCTCAGATTTAACCAGAAAACTCTACTTTTCACCAAGCCTTTCATTTTGAGAGTTGTGATCTGTAGAACATAACTCAAGAAAATGAGATCATAGAAACCAGCTGAAAATGAGTGAATGACTTCTCCACGGTCTCATGGCTGTGATGACTGGCATCCAGTGTGCTTAATTTCTGCAGGGTTACTCTACCCCACGGATTATCAATAGTCAAGTCTTCCAGGACAAAGTGGCAGGGCAGAGAG
This sequence comes from Arctocebus calabarensis, assembly GCA_963573935.1. NCBI lineage: Eukaryota > Metazoa > Chordata > Mammalia > Primates > Lorisidae > Arctocebus > Arctocebus calabarensis. Next base: position 11,168 of record CAUYON010038371.1, read on the forward strand.
AAGCATAAGGTCTTCATAGACTTCAATCACCCTAAGGACAAGGACCCTGTCATGCCATCTTTTCCCCTGGCCAGCAAAACACCCTACACAGAGCAGGTGCTCACTAAAGGGGACTTGACGAGTGACAATGAGAAACAGAAGGACGATCCAGTAACGGAGAAGAAGAGACACAGAAGTCAGGAGGCTTGTGCAGAGAGAGTTTTTGTTACTATACAGGTAAAATAAGGAAGCACAAGACCCAAAAGGAGCTCCCTTTAACCACAACAACAACATTGTGAAAGCAAATTCTGCGCATATGTGCATGAGTGCGGGTGTAGGAGGGAGGAGTGGGGTGGTAGAGGGAAGGAGAGCTGGACGAGACGCAGGAAGCCACATCGAATTACGGATGTTGCCCCAGTAGCAGGCACTAGGGGAAGGAGCACCAAAAGCCAATCCAGTGATGGAAAAACAAAAAGCCCTGATTTTCAGGGTATATTCTAGAATGATGGAGAAAAGATTCTCCTGCCTCTTCTGCCAGCAGAATGAAGTACAGGGAGAGTTCTTTGAATATGATCCTGAAGAGATTGATCTTGAACCTTTGACATAGTTAGAGACATTGTAGTTTCAAAGTTCTTATCTATTTTTTATTTTGCCAGATGTGAGGCATCCATAGAGTAGAAAGTTACTTTAGTTCTGGAAACAAGTAGAAGAACTCTAAGGTTAAGAATGGCCAAGCCCAAGGTAGCCCAGGGTATGGTTTGTGATGGAGAGCTTGAGGCTTTACCATCAAACAAAAGTAAAATGATTGTCAGTTTTTCCTCGGGGTCAGGAATTCCGGAAAGCCTATAGTTGTAAAAGAAAAAAAAATTAAGAAAAGGGCGGCTCCTGTGGCTCAGCGAGTAGGGCGCCGGCCCCATATACCGAAGGTGGCGGGTTCAAGCCCGGCCTCGGCCGAACT